>PVKP010029890.1:0-28516 GCA_004027715.1 Plecturocebus donacophilus | reverse complement strand
CAGACTTTAAAACAACAAAGACCATAAGAAACAAAGAGGGACATTATATGGTGGTGAAAGGATCAATGCAACAAGAAGAGCTAACGATCCTAAATATATACGCACCCATTACAGGAGCACCCAGATACATAGGGCAAGTTCTTAATGACTTACAAAGAGACTTAGACTCCCACACAATAATAGTGGGAGACTTTAACATCACACTGTCAATATTAGACAGATCAACGGGATAGAAAATTAACAAGGATATCCAGGACTTGAACTCAGACCTGGAACAACTAGACTTAACAAATATTTACAGAACTCTCCTCCCCAAATCCACAAAACATACATTTTTCTCAGTATCACATTATACCTATTTTAAAAGTGACCACATGATTGGAAGTAAATCACTCCTCAGCAATTGCATAGCATTTCACAGGTTTAAATAAAATATTGGTTGGCTGCTTATTTGTTATTTTCATCCCCTATTCCTTCCTGTCTCCATTGTTAAGCACAATTATTGGCATAAAAGAGATTTTTAATACCCATTTTTAGACTGCATTCTAGCCTGGGCAATAAAACAAGAATCCCATTCTCTCTCCCTCTTTCTCTTCCTCTTTCTTTCTCTCTTTCATTCTTTTTTCTTTCTTTTGCTGTTTCTTTCTTTCTTTCTCCTTTTCTCTCTTTTTCTAAAAAAAAAAAGCATAAAAAAATAAAAAATAAAAATAAAATAAAATAAATAAATACATTGTCTACACTCCTCTATGTGTAAAAAATAAAATAAAAAGGTAATTTTCATTGTTTACAGATGACATACTATATTCCTAGAAAATCTAACTCTATGAACAAAAAATACAATAAAACAAAGAGAGTTTCATAAGTTGGCCTGAATACAATATTAACTTATAAAAGCAAAACTCTTTTATATAACACACTTCCTACACACTCTCAACAAGTAGGAACCATAACAAAAAAGATTCCATTCACAAACAGTAAACTATACAAACAAAAACATAAAATATACAAGAATATATACCTTATGAAATATATTTTGTTATATACCTGATAAGATATAAATCTTATATCTTTCTTATATGTCTTTCTTATATTTCTTGTAAGATATAAATCTTAAGTATTTCATAAATCTGTAGAAATCTTATGTATCTTAAAAGACTTAATAAAATGAGTCTAATAAGTTGTTTTACTCACTTATTTTCTTCCTTTAACTACTTATATTTCTTGTAAGAGTCTTATAAGATATATAAGATTTATATGAATTTGCATAATATATATATATAAAATGTTATAAGACATATAAGTAGGTAAAGTGAGAAAATATGTTAAATGAATAAAGTTTACCAAAGATCGAAAAGAAACACTTGCTCAATTAATTCCCAAATGGGAAAGTTTAAAAAAAATGTTGTGTATCCACAAATCAATCTGTACATTCAACAGTCTCTCAACCAAATATGCCAAAGGGATTTTTGAATAAAATTTGAAAAGCTGATTTTAAAGCTTGTATTGAACAAAATGTGTGCAAAAATAGTCAAAGCAATTGTAAAAAGATAGATCAATAAAAAACTGAAGGCAGAACTTGCTCTCAGATATCAAAATTCACTATAAGTAATTAAAATACTATGATGTAAACACAGTAATATAGACCAATAAGCCATAATAAACTTTATGTGAGAATTTTGTGTGTAACACAGGGACATTCAAACTCAATTCATAAGAAGAAGGAACTGTGACAAAAAAAAGGTGTCGATAGATTGTTGACTCTGCATTTATTAAAGAATAATGCTAAATTCAGACCTCATAAAATCCACAAAAATAAATGAGCAATGGTCAGACAAAAAACTATAAAAATATTAAAAGGAAAATCAGGCAAATATTTTCATAAAGTAAGTTAGGCCTTTATAAGCAAAACATAACACACAGAGACCACAAAGGGAAAGAATAATAGTTCTAAGCACACAAAAATTCTTTAAACTTCAACATTTCAGATGAAACTGTCTCAGTTTGAATTACTTGGAAGGAAAGCTTGAGATAAGTCTCATGTATATGTAACTTACACTGGATTTCATTACCAGTAATTAATTTGAAATTATGAGGAAGAAGGAGAAAGGAAATGAGGAAAATAAATATAAGGGTATTGAATTTTTTGAGGCTGATGTTGTAGACAATGGGATCTCGATTGCTTCCCTCAATTTCTCATGAAAAGAGGAAACAGGGCATTTAAACCCTGTTTCCTGCCCCACCTTGGTTGAGGGCCACCCTTGGAAGTCTAACTTCTCCACATTTCCGGGCTTCGCTTGCACAATGACTGAGTGAGTTCTTGGGTCTTCAGAAGAGGGCAGAGAAAAGCACAGCTTGCATTGAAGGTAGTATTATGTCAATATGGCTCTGAGCTTGCAGAGCAACTCTTAGCATTCAGTGGCTGAAATTGGATGTGAGCCAATGTGACGTGACTCCACACAATGAAGCACTGACTACAGTCCACCTTTTGCACCACTCTTCTCCACTAGTGTCCTACATTAAAATCACTGTCACTAAATTTTCAAACTGGTGGCCACAGTCTTTTAAAAAAAGGCTGATTCAGACGGTTTACCGGAATAAGATATAGTAACCAGAGTTACACTGAGTACAAAGTCATCATTTTCTCTTCCTTTACCATGAATCTAGAATTCTTAGTTTTATAACCTATGGTTCCTTCAGGCCCTGACAAAGGGAGCTGTCCACTGATAGTCTTACCTTCAGTTAAGGTCAAATCCTTATCATCTTCCCTAATACAAGCTTAGGAAGCAGAAGCTCTAATTCACAAAGCCTACAGTTGTGTGAGCAAAGAGAACTAATTCCTAGAGAGTGCCACTGAAGTTACAATGGGAAGGATTAATCTCACTTCATTCCCTTGTTCCTTGAATCTATGTATTCTGACTATTGAAGATACAGCCTCATACAGTAGAAGTTTGATCAAATTATATAATTCCTCCCGAAAAATAGCAGCAAGGCTTTGTAAGACATTATTTCCAAGCAACTATAGCTGTGATTTAAATAAGGCTATTTCAAAGTTCTATCACAATGGCTCCTTGATGAGTAAATCCTATTGTCATGTCTAAGGATTTGTTTTGATGGATCCTACATCAGTAAATCTGACATTCTCTAAACTTTCAGGGAATGATGTAACCTGAGAGTAGTGCCCTACTGTAGGTAGAGAAGGCAAATTCAGATCTAAATTGGGTGTCAATTTTAGTAAGAATGAATGACTGTCCTCCGCCATGCTAAATAAGGTTCTTTATAATAATCTGACACTAAATAGATAGCTGATTTGCTCAACAATGTACTGTATCAGGAACTTAGGGTTGGACTATGCTGCTGATAGGGCAGGCATTCAGCTTGGAAAAAGAAGGCCCATATACTTGACCCATGAAGAATCTTCATCTATGATACTATGGCTATTCAATTAATAGGCCTTTAGAGCTAGCAATAGTTTGAGGACAGAGACTGAATGACCTCTACCAGATGATTCATCCTGCCTACTGGTTGCCAATGCCTCCTCTGCAGTGATCCTTTTTAATTGGGCAGAGACACGAGACACGAAAGTCTGTGATTATTCCCAAATGTCCATCCATATGGCTCTATTAAAGACCTTCTTACTCACAATATTCCAGTCTTTCTCCTCGCAAGTCCTTGTTAAAAAATCCATAAACTTGTTTTATAAAACTACATGCAGTAAATATTTGAGGTTTTCTGTTCCATGCAATCTGTTTTGTAATGATTCAACTCTGTTTTTGTAGCACAAACCATCCATGAAGATTACATAAATAAGCATGGCTACATTATAGTAAATTCGTATTTATGAAGACTGAAATTTGAAGTTCATATGATTTATATACAATTTGAAATATTATTCTGTTAAAATTATTTTCCCTTATTTTAAAATGTAAAAATCATTTTAAATTCACAGGCCATGTAAAAATAGGTAACAGTCCACATATGGCTTGCAGGACATAGTTTGTCAACCCCTGTTCTTGACAAATGAGCCAAGCCATGCACAGTTGCACAGAAAATCATATATAATCTTACTTCAGGCCATTTTTCCATTCATATGAAAGGGAAAACTAGGTATACTGTTCATAATCTTGCCTGATGAAATGATCTCCTCTTATCAGTATCTTTTAAGGGGGCTGTAACATCAGTATTCCATATCTGGCTCACACTAGCATATTAAGCCAGTGTACATATGAACCAAGCCCAAGTTATCCCCTATTCCATCAGCTTGCTGAAGGGAATGCTCCCTAAAGATTGAGGAGGCATCAGTAAAACAATGATATACCTGTTCTTTGAAACTGGGCCCAATCCCTGATATACAATTTCCATCTTGCAGTGAGTCACTGACACATCTGCCAGGCATAATGACTTGGTAGATAAAGTGACAAACCTTTCTCCTAGTGGGCAGCTCTGACCCCATGGCTGCTTAATGTATCACGGTAAGGTACTCAATTGCCAAAAGGGTTAATAGCCTCCAGGAGCTGCTTTTCAAATGGTAAGTAGTTTTCTGCTGCCAAAGGTATCCACTTCCTCTTTGTGCCGGGTGAATGTACAGCAATTCTCCTACTGGGGCTTTCTACATGTAGCACCATTGGATTTGCCGGGTCCTTGAGTGGCAGGACAGTTTATACAACAGCTTAGATCTAATGAAGAATCCCTTTTGTCATTGGACCTCACTCAAAATTAGCAGTCTTTAAAATAATCAAACAGCCATTAGATGGAAGTATGGTATGCACTGCTCCAAAATCCAAACAAACCAAGTGCTCTAAGCCAAGCACTGTGCATTTTTCTAAGAGTTGATGGTTGCAAGGTGCAATGATTTGTTTTTTACCTTGGGAGGTTGTTCCAGTAAGACCCCAAGTTATTCCCTCAAGTTTCACCAATTTGGCAAGTCTCTGAATCTTTATATGATTCACTACCCATCCTCTCTTGCACATGTGTTTCAGAAAGGCATTCAGGGTACTGACCAATTCCTTTCCATTAGGTCTGATTAGGATGATGTAAAAATATAGTGGCCATTGTAATTATGTAGACTGTCAAAATTATCAAAGACCCTGAAGACTATATTGTGGCAGATGCCACAGATATAATAGAGCTTTGAGGAAATAAGTGAAAGTGAACTGTTTTCCTTCACATAAAATCAACTGTTTTTGATCTTGTTCACCGATACAGATGGAAAGGAACACATTTGCCAGATCAATAATCACATATCAAGTACCAGAGGCTGTATTTCTTGATTCAATAAACATACCACATCTGGTGTAGCAGCAGCAATTGCTAATACAATTTGGTTAAGATTACAGTAGTTTACCCACATATGTTATGATTAGTCTGTTTTTTTTTCTTTATAAACCATATAGGTGATTTGAACAGGAATATATTAAAATCACTACTCTTGAATCTTTTAAGTTTGAAACAAAAACCAACACCTTGAATTTCATCTGGGGACTGTGGACAGGAGGGCTTGTAGACTCATTTGGATTTACTATCAGTCTAATTATTTCTTCTAAGGAAGGAGTGAAAGATATGATAGGCAGATTTCTTAGTACCCTTGAAAGCTGAAGCTCTGCATCCCATATCCATCAAAAGACCAAGTACACCTACTTTTCCTGGATATATTTAAGCTTGTTAATTGGTACAGGTCTCATTGGAAAAAAACTAAGAAATATTTATGTGTACTCTTGTAATGTTATAAAAATCCTCCTCAAGGGAACTTGATCTTTCCTTCAATTGACTGCTTCTGAGTGGTTCTGTTTTTGAAACAGAATGAGAGACTGAATTTTTCATTGTGCACTAACAGATTTCTTCCTTCCAGCTGCCCATTTTATTTTATTATAATATTTTTGGTTATACAAGTCAAGAAATATCATCATTCTCACCCTATAAACACCTTGGTGTAAGTCATTGCCAGAGATCCCTGTAGGTGAAGGCAACCTGATTGTCACTCTAACCCTGATGCCCATTATAGTAATTGCATCTCATTCACCTCTAATACCTAAGAATCTCCTCCTGGCCTCTGATCTTCCATGAACCTATCATTGTTAACCTGTTTCCATTTCAACTCACTCTACTGTCAACACTGGACTTCAGAGCACAGCAACCACTGAGCTTCTCACCAATGTTAGTGTGTCCCTCACAGGTCCATTATTTATTGCTGTATAAGGAAGTGTCCTCTGGACTTTCACAGTAAAGCGGCTTTATGTTCTCATATAATAAATCCATCTAAAATTCTCTCCTCTGACCCCATTCTTAATACACTCACAAGGCAATTACTGCATCTCTAACTCATTCACTGAATGCTGTCATCAAGCCCAAGGTTTCAAGCAGCCATATTGGAAGCATATAAGGTGGGTTTCAATTTTCCCGGCAAAGGAAAGTGTTCCTATGCCAATAAACTCTCCCTTCTCCAGTCTTACACTCTGAACCCAACCCCACTTAGTTCAACACTGTCAAGATCCACTCTGTACATGCTCTGCTGTTTTCTGCCGACGAATTTTAGTCAAATCCTGCAATTGTCAACAAAATAACAATTTCAGCCAAGAGTTGGGAACATCCAGGATAATTTTCCACTCAGGCTAGGCTCTACCATGACTTTAATTATTGGCTGAACACAGCAAGAGAACACAAAGATGGAATCCTGAGACTATTAAGCATTAACTATGGGACTTCTGCTTTAGATGATGTCTTTGTATGTTATGGTAAGGGCATCCTGCCCTTCTCTGCAACTGGGGAGAAGCAGAATGAAAGACTGGATGTGGAATTTGGTAATATTTAGGAGTTAAAAGTTCTCAAGTACATTCATCCAACATCAGAATCTGAATACTCTCCTGTCTGTTTTCTGACTTTAATGTAATTGACCTGCTGAGACTGACATACAGTCTCTTTGCAGTGTTGCCACCTTAGAATTAAACTCCATCTAGGCTTCCCTTTGGCTACGAAGATCAGTGTCTGCTTAAAGAGAGGAGTCTACCATTCTCTTTTATTCCCCCAGAACTCTAAAGCAGTTAACAAAAGTCAGACAATCCACAGTCTCATAACTCTCATTGTTTCTATCTCATTCAATTGCTAGTGGTAATGCGTAACCGAATTCTTCAACATTAACTTATGACTTGTCCTAATAAGACACAAGTGAGAGTTTACAAAATTGCATCCATCACCAATCCGCTTATCAAAAGCACCACTCCACCAACACCACCCTATAGTATTAATCCACTTATCAAATGCAGTTTGGTAATTATTGCTATCTGACTAGTGAATAAATGACCCCACTCCAGTATTCCATCTTCACAGTTTGTTTACCAGGGTCAACTCCAGTATCAACTGTCTTAATTTCGACTGACTTAAAAGCAGAGCCTGAGAGTTGGGGACAGGTAATTTATATAAGAGATGAACCTAAGAAGCAGGAGTAAGTTATTTGGGAAGGTAAGAAAGAGAAAGAGCAAAAGTAAATACAAGAAGTACAAGTAAAAGTTATGTACAGAGACCACAGTTGTGTAATTGTAAGCAACGGGAGATCTCAATTACCTGGAAATCTTTGAGAAGCCTACATAATGCCTCTTGGAATTGCCTACAAAAAGTAAGGGATTCTGGAGTATTTATCCTCTGCCTCCTATCACCCACTGGTTGAGGGATTCCCTTGGAGACATTACCACTCTTTCAGTTTCTGGGCTGTAATTACATACTGGCTGAGGAAGCTCCATGTCTTAAGACAAGGTCCCGAGACATCGTGATGTGGGACATTATCTACCATGACCGTAGCTGAAGTCAGAGCTGAACCAAGGGGTGTTAAGTAAAGACACTGAAAGTCTTTACTGTAGCTATTATTTTAAAAATACAAAACTGGATAGTAGTGATAAAATGTTTTGATGCATTTAATACCCAAAAAATTATGACTGGAATATATAGACCCTCAAACCAAAAGGGATTGATTATAAAGGATATAAAGCTACCTAAGATAAAATGGAAGATACACATATGGAGAGATACTCTGATTAGGGAAAAGAAATAGAAGAGCAATTTTTCATCATTTTCATCCATCAGATATAGAAAAAATTAGATAAACCTTTTCAAATGTTGGTTTGAAAGTCTGCCATAAGCCAAATGTTCTCATAAGTGTTCAATATAAACTGTCTTATTCAACTTTTATACTGTCTTGTGAAGACAGAATTATTATTAGTCTCATCTACTTCTAATAATCTAACATCCAAAACTAGAGAGACGGTTTTTAAAATAGTGATATATTAATACGATTGAATACAATGCAGTCATACTATATGTGTTGATCTAAAAAAATCTATAAGATATATCACTAAGTAAAAAATTCAAATTGAAAAATATATTATTTTCCCATTTTTGTGAAAATAGGATGAAAAGGAGGAGAAATGCATTTATATGTATAGGTAGATACAGACCAATGCATAGAAAGGAGACTAAAAGCATTTTGCACAGGTTACCTCTGGGAAAAACAGTTGAAGTTGGGGAAAGAATAGAAAAAGGTAACTTTCATATTCTCCTGTGTACATTTTTATATTGTCTGCATCTTTTGGAAATAAATTTGTGCTTGTTATTATTTTTATAACCAAAATGTTAAAAACATCAGTGACATCTAGGTTCTGATAATGAGTCTGTTGAGAATGAGCCCAGGGAGAAAGATCATAAAAGTGTAAAATGAAAGCCATTCTTTGCCTACCTGCTCTGCCTTAATTTTTCTTCCCCTTAAAAGAGAAACTCAGAAGATATTTTTTCCAGAAAGCCTATTCCTGCAAACATAATTATTAAACCGAGTTTTATTACTTTTGTTTGAGAATTTTTGGCATACTGATGCATATATATAACTGCATGCATACATGTACACATATTAGGTTCAACTACATGAAATAGCCATTTTTGAAGATTACAGATAGTTGATAGTGACAGTTTCATCTGTTTAAAATCTCTAAAATATCATACTACCACCAGAATTAACTAGAATAGTGTCACTTTCTAGCTCTTTATTTCTCAAATAAAAGTTCAGATAACTGTATCCTATCCTTGTCCTTAAACAGATGCTAACATAATTTTACAGCCATAACTCTATAACTCATATGCCATGATATTAAGAACGTCTTAATTTTAAAAAGATAAAATTAGAAAGTTTATGAAATTGCATGCAAAATTCAAGCTTCAATGTTCATTTTTTTCTCAGTTCCTCAAAATCTTACAGTGAACTCGTCTTCCATTCCAGCTTAGCTATTCCTGTGTTTATGCCTCAGGCATTAACTCTCATCTTTCTAATTCATTCCCTTCAATATCCCAACTCCTACAATCTTTCTATCCAGCTGGGATTTCCAATCCATTGACTTTAAATCTTACCCATCAAACATGCCTCCTTCTCTCCCTGCTCGATTTAAATTCCATGGACATCCACTATAATTATTTTCTGGCATTTTCACATTTTCTTGATCATTTCTTGCTCATACTCCTTTGGCTAATCCAGGTTAAGTCCAATTTTTATCCTACTTTATGCCTATACCCAGCTGAAAGTGAAAGTGAAAATGACTGGAGGAAAACAGGCATCATGCTCACTGGCTCCACTTCTTATTTCTGAGTACAACCTCCAGGTGGGCCCTAATGCTGCTGGCCATTCATACTGTGTTTCCATGGTCCATCCACTCTCCCCTATAATAACCTAATATTTCAGCCCGACCTTGTCTCCTCAAGCCTCAAATACCTCTGTGCCCACCTACACTCTCTGCTAATGACCTTGCTTCCCAATTCTCTGAGTAAAATTGAAGTAATCAGTGAGGATTACTTCACTATTGCACCCTTACATTTACCCACCTACCAGTATCTGTGCCTCTTTAACCCACCTTTCTGCTTGTTCCTACCAGTGCCCTCTCTGTTCTCTTTTCTGCAGCCAACCCTCTCCACATGCATGCTTACTCACATCCCTTCCATGGACATAGTACCAGCCCTTCTTCTTTCTATCTCTTACATCATTAATTTTCCTTTCTCCTGTATCATTGCTACCAACATAAAAACTTCTTGTCATATTTCCCATATTAGAACAAAACAAAGCAAAATTTTATCTTGACTTCACTTTCTGTGGGGTCTGCTGACTCATTTCTCGCCTCCCATTTAAAGCAAAACTCCATGAAAATCAGTCTGTATTCCCTCTCTCCAACTTTCCTCTCCTCCAACTTTCCCTATTCCCATCAGATTTTATCCCCTATTCCTTATCAAAACACTCTTGCTAAGGCGCCCAATGACCTATGCCCACTAAATATGTCCGCCAAATTTCTTCGTTCCTATATCAGCATTTGACATGGTTTATCATGTTATCCTTCATAACACTATCCTTCGCGTGATTTTCCAGACACCACAGCCTCTTGGTTTATCTCTTGCCTCACTTTTTCTCATCTCTTCTCTTTATATGTTCATTGAGATGATGATCTCATCCAACTCATGATTTTAAATATTGTTTATAAGCAGATGATATCCAGATTTAAATCTTTGGCTCAAGTCTCTTTCTTGAATTCTAGATTCATATATCTAATTTCCTATGCAACATCTCCACTTAGATTCCTAACAGTAACTCATACTTAACATACCCAGGACTGAATTTTGGATACCTCTTCAAAGTTTGATTTGGAGGATTCTGTCCCCTCCCTGCCTTAGTCTTCTCCATCAGACCAGATTCCACTTCTAGTTGCTTAGGCAAAATATCTTAGAATCATACTGACTCCTCTATTTATTTTACACATCTATTAAGATTATCATTTGTTCATCATTATTTTTTATATGGAGGAAACAAATTTTCAATCAAAACAAAAGATAAAAACCGTGTTCCCAATATATAGGCAAGTTATTTAATTTAAAGAGACTACTTTGTGTTATGTCATAAAGCAACAAAATGAGCACTCTTTTTATGTTGTTGGCTTCAGAGAAAATTAAATTAACACAATCATTGTAGAAATTGATTTGCCAATATGTAAAAACATCTTCCAAATCAATATGCTGTACTTCCAAACCAACACATTTTTTTATAAGGCAGTGAGCAACAATGTATGCAAACTTCAGGAGCAAATATGTTCTTTTCAATGTTACCTATCCATTTTAGAAAATTTTTAAAATACAGAAGAGTATAAAGAAGAAAGAAAAAGTAAAAAATGCTGCCAACGGTTTTGCTTTATTAATAAATTAATTTATTTTGCCTATTATATGTACCTGAATTTTCTCATGTCATTAAATATTAATATTTCAATAATTGTACTGTATATCATTTGAAATGGGATTGGGTCACATAAGAAAAAGTAATCATATAAAACAATGATTCAGACTCAATAGAAGTTTATTTCTCCCTTACACAAAGGAATTCCTGAGGCTGATAGTTTAAGGTTAGTAGAGCTTTTCCATATAGTCAGTAGAAAACTAGCCCCTTCAAGCTCATTTCTCTGCCATTTCTGGGATGTGGTCTTCAGCCATATCAGCAATATTTGCCCCTAGAACTTCAGCCACCACATCTTATGCCAGACAATTAATTGCTTACAGGGCAGAAGAGACACATGACCTCTCCTTTTTTAAGAAAACTTTCCAGAGGACTATGTAACAGTTTGCATTGCATTCCTAGAACTTAATTGGACCAAGCCTTAAGGGACTGAGGAAAAAGTAATCATTTTTTAGCTTAGTATTTGTGTCCACTTAGAATATGGGATTCTGTTATAAAGGGAATGGGAGGAATAGGTATAGAAAAGGAAGTAACAGTCTATGCCTCAAAGATTTTATGTGTAAAGAAAAGAAGTAATTTAATAAAAGCCCGTTTTTAACATTTTGTGTCCTATTTTTGAATTTATAAAATACTTATACAATAAATTTAATTTTATAATTAAGTTTTTACAACTAAATCATACAGTAATTCTAATTATACTGAAAAACCTCAAAATTTAATATAGATAGTTGGCAGGGTTGTATTCACTTTTTTAATTTTAGGAAAAATGTATGTCAAATTATACATCCAAACACAAATTCTATATCTAGCACCATTATGACAATAAATATTTTAGTTATTTGAAGAATTGTAAATGTATCAACATAAAAGCAATCTATTTCCATATATATATGTATACACACACATATATATGCAAATAATCTGTTTTTAAAAATTATTTAAAGAAATCCCAAACTTTTCCCTCATCTAGGCAGACTAATTGACATTCCTTCAAGTGACTATTAAAATCTCATTCAATTTTTACATCCACTTCTCATTCAGATGCATGTACACAGTATATTGATAAAAACCAATACATATACTAGTAAAAAATATTTCCAAAAATTCAATGTATTAATATATTTTACAAACTGAATATGGGGAAAACAATATACCAAGTAAAAATAAACACCTAGCTTCTCCAAGCGTTTGAAAAGAAAAAAATGACAAGCACAAACATTCTCACAGCCCTTACGTATTAATAGGCATACTTATATTAGAAAAAAAAATTTAAAAAAACTACTAACATCTTTTACCCTGGCTGATAACATTTAAAAAAATATGAGAATGATTGCAGTTTTGGTTTAGTAGCTGAAATATTAATTTAAAGCTTATAGAAATATCCCATCCTTCAAATTTTGTGCAAATGCTTAAATTTGATGTGTCCTTTCCCATTTTAATATCTAGTGAGGCAGCCTGTTATGGATATAAGCAATCTATTCTCATGATGCATTGCCTCTTTGGAGTACGGTTTAACGCTTAAGGATATATAACATGAGTCACTAACTTTGATTTTGACCTAGTTTGAAGACCTATTTAGTTCTCATTAAGCTCTTCTCATAGGTAAAATAGTGAATTATTTTACTAACTCTTAAATCACTTATCTAAAGAGCTATGATTTTGTGTGTATATATGTATATTTAGAGATTGGAAATTCTGATGGTAACAAACACAAAGTAAAAACATCACTGTATCTTTTTAGTGCTGGCCACTTGGGAAAGTTCTCATTACAGAGTGACAGCCACAGGCCATTTTCCCTGTTAAACTCAGATGAAAACTAAGCTACTTTGATCCAATCCTTTTGAAAAGATAAGACTGGTGTTATGGTTAAAACCTCAGCTGACAGATTTCAAATAGGACCACAGTTTGAATCTATGGGGTTTAAGAGAAAGAACAAAGAGCTTCTGAATCTGCTTATAACAGAGCAGCTCGTTTTAATGGAATAAACTGCATGGAACCTACACTTTTCTTATCAAATGGGGCATCCTTTACTTCTACAGGACAATCTTAATTGCTCAAGCCACTTGGTTAGAATATTATTCAGGCTAATTACCTGTCAGCTATCATTGGAAACATTAATGGCACTTTTAAAACCACCTATTCCTCAAAACTTCTTTTGTGGACTATCTTGCAAAACGACACCCAGTTGCTGGCCCACAATAAAATGTTGTAGTAATAGTTGAGGGGTAGGGGCAGCACAACCAAACTACAATACATTGGGAATACTCAATGTTATGCAAAAGCATGTGGCTTGGCTTGTTAGTGCTTTCTCAGGATGCTTTACTCTCTCTGCAGCCCCCTCCACACTCACTCATTGCTGGAAGAGGTGCCAGCCCTTCAAGAAAGTGCCTACTCATTGTTTGCAGCAAGGATTTCTGCTTCCTTGCTGATCTCTAACCCCAGAAACAGATTTACTATGAAGCTCATGACCTTAAGCTTTGGGACTTCTCATGTGCGTAGTGCCTTTCCAAGTATCTGTACCCAGTTATTAGTCGTAACTACAAATGCATTTTTTCCCACCATTCCTTTCTCTTTTCCTGCCCCATATAATCCTCAGGCCACATATAAAACCTAAGTTCACCTAGGAGATTCATATGTATGAATGAAGATTCAAATGTATGAATTCATATCTATGAAAAACTGAAGGTTTAGCTTTAAATTAAATCTAGATCAGAAGAAGCCATGAGAAGTACATATAATCTATACTTGCACATCATTTGGTCTCCACTCAAATGATGCTGTTGGAAGAGGTCTTCCCAACTACATTATTTAAAGAATTAATATAGATCACTCCTGTCACCCCGGCTCCTTGTTTTGTATTTATGGAACTTGTAACTAGCTCCTTGTTTTGCATTTTAATACTTGTAACTAGCTAGCATTACACAATACATTTATTTTCTTCCTCCCTACTATAATGTCATCTCCAAATGGACTCCAGAGAGACTCCAAAAGGGAGCCTGTATGTTTTTTATCACTGAATTCCAGCATCTAAAATAGTGGTCACCACACAGGCTAAGGTGAGCATAGAACTTACTGTCCAGACAATAAGTCTTGAAAATAAAAGAGAGCATTATAATAATTACACCAGAATATCAACTGTAAACTCTGCCAGTTCTATGAAACTGGAACCAAAGTCAGCCTACCCAAAACCCACATTGAATTTATTGCCACTAAGCAACAGGAAGTGAAAGATCATTTGAAACTAGAGTAGCTCTCTTTTTAGGTAATACCCAGGGATCTGGCTTAAATCAACTTGTTCTAAGGGTTGGAGGAACTCTTTCACTTGGAAAACTCTCTTTAGTTCATCCTTTGCTTCCTATAACTCAATGTCCTCAGTGGGAAGCTATTTATTCCCTCTCTCTCAACCCACCCAGAATATATTTGGCAATGTTTGAAGACGTTTGTGGTTGTGTCACAGCTGGGAGGGTGCCACTGGCTTCTAATCAGTAGAAGCCAGGAATGCTGCTAAATATCCTACAGTGCAAAAGTCAACCCTCATCCCCAACAATAAATGTCAGTAGTGCTAAGGACAAGAAACCATGTAGCAACCAAAGAAGAAACGATCCAAGATAATAAGCATTCCCATTCAGTTCCAATTTAATAATTCTTTCCATTAAATATTCTAATTTTTAATATTGTTGCAACATTAAGTATTCATGAAGCCTATTTTTTTTTTTTACCTTGGCCCAAGTCAGAGCTACTCCTCCTTAGACGTGGATTGTTAAGGGAATAGAAAGGGACATGAAAGAAGAGTGATTTGCAAAGGTAAGGAAAAGGTTGGAAATATTCCAAATTAAACTAATATCCTTAAGGAACCTAGAGTATATTGAATAGAGTGTGACTATCACATAACATCCTGTTATTTATAGATAATAGAAATGTAGCAACCTTACCAAATCAGAATTATGTATAAGCTTTAGAATGTTTATTAGGGTTCAGAATTTTTTACCATACATAGTTTTATTTGGTCCTTGAAGACATATTCTGGTATTATGATCCATAATAATAAAGAACTTAGCAACAAAAAAGTGTGATTTGCTTGATTACTTATGTAGAAAGAGACAGGTCAGTAGAATGACCTAAAAAAGAAAGGTAAGTGTTGTAGGGGCTGATAAAAAACTTAACTTCTATTTAGTATCCAGTACGTGAAACATCGTTCATGTTTTTTCACTGAATCCTCACAACCATCCTGTGAGGTATCATTATTTCCATTTTACTAATTAAGGAATATGCTTATCTCAGCTAAGGCTTAAAACCTAGGTCTCCTCAGACCTTATCCAAACCTCCTTCCAGAAAACTATGTTGCTTCTCTATTTATGTGAACTCCTTTTGCTTATTTTTATTCATTTATTCATTCATTTAATTCAGCACATATTAATATTTAACATACCCACAAAATGTGAGACACAATCCTAGGCCCAGGGAGAACAGCCTTGAACAAAACAAAGTGTCTGCCTAAAGGGAATTTAATTCCACTTAAAAATAAAACAAAACAAAAAAATTGCTTAGATATTCATTTCCTTCTCCCTGAGAACTGAGCCATTACCCAGCCATTCACCCTGAGAGCACCAGCTGGCACATGGTGTCGAGGGTTGTTGGGAAATTACTGTGTAACTCTTTACAAATTATTTTTGCTATGTTACGTTGTTTTGAAAATGTGATGATGTTAAAACAGCGAGGGAAACTCTTTTAGAATTTCTTAGACTGACTTAGAAAACTAAGTTACTGACAGTACCACTGCTCCTTCTTTATGCAAAGTAAACTTTAAAGAAGCCGTAAGCTGGAAGAATAAAAGAAGCTCATCCGTTTAAATAAATATGAATAATCAGGGTAATCTAGAGAAAAATTATAGGAATGCACATGAAAAAAAAAAGAACTCTAAACTGTCAGTTACAGGAAGAAACCATGTAATTTTATTTTATAATTAACTGTCCTTGGCAATATGGTATCTGAAGAACAGTACACATTATGAAAAAACTTTCATTTTTTTTTTTTTTTTGCCTTGTCTGACTCAAGACAAAGAAAACATAACAGGTCTTCTGAAATTGGACTATAAGTCTAAGTTCTACTTAAAATTCTGACTGAAATCATTTATTTGTCTACTATCTAAAGAAAAAAATATAGAACATGTCTAGTAATGACAAGTGTTATGAGGTTAAGGAGGGTAAAACACCAAGTGATGGAAGATTCTATTTTTCATGAGGTATTAAGGGAAGGACTCTCAGAAAAAGTGACGTTTGAACAGGCTTCTTGGAAGGAGTGAGCCATGTTAACATCTGGAGAGAGTGTCTGAGGTTCCCCACCCCCACACACACACCCCCCACCCCTGCTAAAAATAAAGGATACCATGCAAAAGATCTGGAGTGGGAACTGTCCTAGAGTATTGGAGGAATAGAAAAGACATCAGAGTGTCTTGAGGACAGTTCGCCAAGAGAAAAAATTAGAATGAGATAAAGTCAGAAAGAAAGGCTGTGAAAAGATTGCAGGACCTTGAAGGCCATGTTAAGGATGAATTGAGAAGGGAAGCCAGGACCAAGCAAACTTCTGTAAAATATTACTCTTGCTGCTGTGCAGAAGCAGGAAGCAGGCTCTGTGGGACAAGGATAGGATCAGGAGGACCAGTTAGATTACTTTACTAGGGTGAAGGTAATGACGAGTGGGCAGAGTTCTAGACATATTTTAAAATCAGAGCACGTAGGATTTGCATGGATGGGATGTGGGATGTGAGAGCAAGAGAGGAGTAAAGAATGACTTCAAGATGTTTGGATTGAGCAACTAGCAGAATAAATTCCATTTACTGAGATGAGAAGACTTCTGGAGGAACAGATTTTCAGAGGAAATTCAAAAACTCTGCTTTGAGGTGTTAGATTTGCAATGTCTAATTAACATCTAAATGCAGGTGTCGAGTTGAAAATTCAATAGGAAAGTCTCGGATTCAGGATTGAGATCAGGGCTAGACATATAAAATTGGAACTCCACTGGGAATAGATGCTTTGAAAAGCCCTACAGTTGTATAAGAACACAGGGAAGAGTTGAGGAGTGAGCCCAAGATCACCCCAGTACTTGACGTTTGGAAAGTTGAAGTTAATCCAGCAAAAGAATGAAGAGCAGTGAGTTGTGAGGAGAACTAAGAAAGAGGCCAAAGGAAATGTTTCCAGGAAAAAAAAGGAAATGTTGAACAACATCAATCCTCCTGAGAAAACTGTATGGACCATTGAATTTATAAGAAGTGGGTTATTAGAGACATTGCTAAGAGTACTTCCTGTTCGATGAGAGATACAAAATCCCGTTGAAATGGATTAATGGAACAAGCAGAAGTGGGAAAAACTATAGACAGCTGTTTGAGGTTTTCTGTCAAGGAGAACAATAGAAATGATATGAGTGTTGAGAGAGGAGTCAAAGGAAGTTTTTCAATTTCTCATTTAAAAAATGAGAGATACTACAGATAAAGATTGTGACTTTTTTTTATATACAGGGTCTTGCTCTGTTGCCCAGGCTGGAGTGCAGAGGCATGATCTCAGCTCACTGCAACCTCTGCTTCCCAGGCTTAAGAGATCCACCTGCCTCAGCCTCCCAAGTAGCTGAGACTACAGGCGTGCACCACCACTCCCAGCAATTTTTTTTTTTTGTAGAGACAGGGTTTCCCTATGTTGCCCATGCTGGTCTTGACCTCCTCTGCTCAAGCAATCCACACATCTTGGTTTCTGAAAGTGCTGGCTGGGATTACAGATGACTCTTAAATTTAAATCCAACATTTTTCAAACTGATTTCAATGTTTTCTCCTCATGAAACAGACCATCAATGTGAGTAGGTTATCAGTTGTGGATAAGGTGGCCATGACTTTTGATATCTGCTTCTCTTTCAGTATCCAGGAATTCATTTATTCATCCATTTTTCACCCAAATTCTTATTGGGTATTTACAATATGGCAGGAATGGTATGAGGCACTGAAGATAAAAGGTTAAAAAGAAATACAGACAAGGTTTCTGTCCTCCTCAAGCCTGTAGTCTGATATGAAAGGTTGGCACTAACAAGAGAAAAGCCAGTTCTTTATTAATGAAAGGGGAACACAGTGGTTCATGTGGGTCTTTCCCTTACCCAGAAGTGAGAATGGAGCTGCCAGCCAAGGAAGATCTCCTTGCAAAGGCCTGAAGAATAAGTCTGACCTAGTCAGATAAAGGACAAAGCTCAACGAGATCTTTCCCTGCAGCTAAGGAAACAGTTTGTGGAAGGGTCTGAAGTTAGAGAGAGCTTGAAGCACTGGAGGAGCCAAAGGAAATCCAGTGTGACAGGAATAAAAAGAATGAGGGGCCAGAAAATGAGGTGGGACTGAGAAGAGTCAAGGTAAGAGTCCTGAAGAGCCTTATTATCCACAGTAAGCATTTGGAGTTTTAGGCAGGGAGAGATGCAAAGAGATTTCTGTTTTGATGTTGGCCGTCTGACAAACTCTTTCCCACCTTGATGCCTGTGCAAATGTTTTTTTCTCTACTTGAAACAGTCTTTCCACACCTTTCACATAACTGATTTATTACTGTTCTGAAGATCTCAAGCGTAGAATCACTGAGGGTATATAATAATTCCTCAGTTGATGGATTCAACAAACAACCATAACACATGTATACCTAAGAAACAAACCTGCACATTCTGCACATGTGCCCCAGAACTTAAAGTATAATAATAAATTTAGTTTAAAAAATAAGTCCTTGATAATTAAGTTTATGTGTAAGTGATTTATTGGCTATGGTCACTAAAGAAGAAGAAAAAATCAGATTTTGCTGAATTTTTCCAGTTTGAGAACTAGGAAAGATAGGGTGTATTGGTGAATCAGCAAGTTTTAAGAGAAAAAATTTATGTGTTAATATTTAATATATTGAATTCGAAGATGCTAGGGGGTAAAAAGAGGTGGAACTAAGCTGGAGGCAAGACTTCAGAGTCTTCACATATAAATAAAAACAGCCTTGAGAAAGGATAAGCATTCACTGTGGAAAGTGCAGAGAGTGAGAACAAACACATATCTGTGAAGGAAGAGGAAGAAAAGGCAATAAAATATCTGACAACTCTTATAATGATTAGGAAGAAAACTAGGAAGCTGTGGTGTTGTGGTAAGATGGTATTTCAAGTAGCAGAAAATGTTCAACAGTGGCCAATGCTATGAAACCGTCAAAGTAAAGGATGAACGTGCCCCCTGGATTGCGGGACACAAACGTCTTCAGTAACCATTGATGGCAGTAGTTTGTGTGGACAGAGGCAGATTTCTGCCAGCTGAGATGTGAGTGAATGGCAAGTGCCACTAATTCCTTGAAGGTGTCAATTATAAGAGTTTTGTGAAAGTTCACTCGCTGGTGGATTGGGAGATTACCTAGTCATTTTTTAAGATTAGAGATAACAAGGTATATGTAAAATCTGATTGACAGGAACCTAAAAGAGAGAGAGGAAAGACTCAGAATTCTCAGTGCCGCAAGATCCTTCACAGGATGAAGAATATAGGAGCTAAAGAACAAGTAGATACAATAGTCTTGCATAGAAAGTTATTATCTGATGGATTCCTATTTGTCTGTGAAGTAAGTTGGTGTAAATATCTGCCAGCCTCTTCACCTCTTACCTGAACTATTGCAAAAGTTTCCTAAGTCCTTGATGACCCCAGAATCGTCCCCATGGAAGTCAGTCTTCCCTACTGAAGAGTCTTCCTTCTTTCATCTCCATCTTCCTTTCTCTGTATTATGTTAGTCATCTCTGTCCCCAAAAATATATTGCCCTCCTCACATTGTATTATTAAGCATCCTTATTATTAATAAGCTACTATCACTCAAAACAATATTCTCCTTGGTGCCTAGTCAAGTATCCAACACATAATAGTTGCTCAATAGAGGTTTCTTGAATATATTAACTTTGAGAATCTATCACAGAGAATGTGTTTAGATAAACTGTTTAACTTGATTAATAAGTAAATGAGCCCACATTCTTATGTTTCGTTAAATCTTGTTCCAAATTATATTTATATTTGTCTTTATCATCTAGGCACTGCTTTTGAAAGTTATACATTATACTTTAATAAATTAGTGGGATATTTTTAAATGTCTACTTATGCTGTGAATTATCTAGGTCAACCAAGCCTGCTTTAAGATCATCCCTCCTACCCAATGATAACACCGACATCTAGTGGTTATTAATCTGAATCTTGGTTATCTATTTCATTCTCTCAAAGGACAAAGCTAGTTTAAAATTTTTGAAGTACAACACAAGTACTGGCTCACATATTGCAGGTATTGTTAGTCAAATTCAGAAAAAGATCGTTACAATGGGAGTATTTTAAAAATAAATCATCTTCTGCAAAGAAACACGGAGCATGAACCTAGAATGTGAGGTGCAAAAGGTTCCTGACTGAGGAACTCCAACTCTGGAATCTGAGGTCTTTTCTGTAGAACTCTGGTTCTACAAGGCCTTAAAAAGTACGTACAATGGAGACGCTGTGGTGAAATAGAATAAATATCCAACTTTTCAACTCCATCCCCACTCCTTTATCCCCTTTATTTAGCTGCACAGCACGTTGCACTATCTGGCATACTATTTATTTCACTTATTTATTTGCTTATTGTTTGTGTTCCCCACTGGAATGTGACCTCCATATGGGCAAAATTTTTACATTTTTTTTCCTCTTTGAAGTATTTTCAGAACTTATTAGAATGCTTGGCCTATAATAGAAGCTCAATGAGATGTGCGTGACTGAATGAAATAAATTTGAGAAGTATTGGGATGAACAAAACTGAACAAAATTATCTACTTGAAGTCTCAGGGCTGTTAACATGCTAACGTGCATCAGGAATTTCAAAGGGAGGCATGTAACCTTCCCCACATATCTTTCCTACTGCCTCCACTCTTCATAGGACAAGACCAATGCTCTACTGAGCACATCTTTGCAAAGGCTGGTCCATATCATGGACCTAAGGCCTGAATTTACTCACGTTAAATTCTGTAGTTCTTACCATACTCTATGGTACTCATATTTAAATTAACACACTACGTGACACTAAATTGGAAGCACAGAGAATAAATTGCACCCGAGAAAACAAAACCTACGGCCCATGACTGACTACATTTAAATGATATTTATCTAAATCCCATCTCCTTTTGACCCCAAGGATTATCAAAATAGAAGTTTGAATAACACATGAAATTAAAGAAAGAGATTGTCATGTGAAGACATAAAGGTTACATAGAACAGCATGGCACAGTTATTGTTCTCTTATATCAGCGAAAACACAGGCATGATACATAAGAAAGACAAGTCATTTCAATTGTTACTTATTTAAAGCAGCAAAAATCCTGTATGATAACCTTTAGAGATGATGCCTGCAAAATCACATAGTGATAGAACATGACCTCTAAGCACCTGAGTCTTCTTTTACTTCACCAAAGCCCTTTCTGTGTTATTCCATTCTTATTTTCATAGCTGCATGGGGAATATAGATGATCACTTCTGGAAACTGATTGCATGGTTTTGTCATCACAGCATGCTTGCTATCTTTCATGGGGAGAGCAGGTCGTTCGCACAGCCATGCACAGTTTGTTAAATCCTTAGGAACATTGAGAAATTCAGCATAAAACTAAGGTGGCACTATCCATTACAAGACATAGCTTGAGTCTGCACAGAAAAGTTAAATTGCCTGTCATCTTTTCACATATTGAGCTAGTCATATAGGTTTTGCATTACTATTAAAAGTGCTGTATATTTAATAATCAACTTCTTTAAAATATAAATAATTAAAAAAAAAAAAAACTTCTGAAATATGTCTGCTTTGTTGGCAAGAATTAATCACCATTAGTCCAGGTTTGACCTCAAAATCTTCCTGGGAATCCTAGAAAACAGATTGACCAAAAGAGGTCATCTCTGCCCCAGGGTTCCACTTCTATAATTAGGTGTGTGTCTGCATGCTCTCATGCAGAGGAGATGCTCTCCAGATTAGAATTTAGAACACCTGTGTTGAAGTCCCAGGTCAGCTACTAACTAGCTGCAGGGCCAGCTCCTGTAGCCTCTTTGACCTGTATCCTCATCTATAAAATGGAGATTGTAATTCTGGCCCTATCTTTCTCATAGGCTTTTGAGATAATAGATATGACAGCATCTTTTGAAACAGTAGATACTATCCAAAGTTCTATAGTGATGAGAGGATAGACATAGGAGACAGCCTGTATGGTGATGAGAGGATAGACATAGGAGACAGCCTGTTGTGAGAGAGAACATGGAATTTGCTGCACTGGGAATAGGTAGGTCATTCTAAACAATGATATTGCCATTTGCCACTTCAATTAATCCTTGAGCAGCCTTAATAGCAATTAGAAGGAAGCTCATATTCTGCCTGGATAACTTTTTAGTATATTAAGTAGGCGATCAGTGCTTATTTCTTCTTTTGTCTCTAAACTGTTAACAAACCTACTAGTAACAGCAATATATTGATGTAAAGACTATCAAATATGGAGTCATTCAACAATCTGGTTTGCAATATTTAACTGAAAAAACTAATTAGTTACCTTGGAGAAAAGCTTTTAAGAACAATAAGAGTATATTTCAAGAACGAGCTGTAGTGACTAATGTTATGTGTCAATTTGACCGAGCTAAGGAATGTCCAGATAGCTGCTAAAACATTATTTCTGGGCATCTGTTAGGGTGTTTCTGGAACAGATTAGCATTTGAATCAGTAGACTGAGAAAAGAAGACCCACTGTCAGCAATGCGAGTGAGCATCACACAATCCATTGAGGGCCCAAATATTGTGATGTGAAAAAATAAAGGTTACATAGAACAGCATGGCACATTAATTGTTCTCTTACATCAGAGAAAACATGGGAGAAAGAAAATAGAACAAAAGGTGGAGGAAGAGCAAATCTGTTCTTTCTTCTTGGGCAGGGACATCTGTCTTTTTCTGCCTTTGGACATCAACATTGGTGATCCTGGTCCCCAGGCCTTCAAACTCAGACTGGAATTCACACCATTGAATCTCTTGGTTCTCAAGCATTCGTGTTCAGACTGGAACTAGACCACTGGCTTTCCTGGACCTTTGGCTTGCAAGCAGCAGATCTTGGGACTGTCTCTACAGTCATGTGAGCCAACCCCTCATAATAAATATTCACATCTGTATTTCTGTCATGAAGGAAGGTTTACTCTGAGCAATCTTGAACTTCAGGCCACCTACTCCGCTGTTTGCAACTGGCAAATGTACAATGTATCTACCACACACTGTCTCCTGCTCACAGAAGATAACTGGGCAGGAAAAAAAGCAGTTGCTTGGCATTCTCCCATTTTTTTCTAAGAGATACAGAGTCCTGGATGAGTGTGACTGGGCATGGGATGAGGGCAGTGACTGACAGTGGAAACCTAGATACAAAAGTTGTCATAAGGCTGCTCTGGCAATTGTGCCTGTTGTTGGAAAGTCCTACATTTGATGGAAGAGTGGCAGCTCTAGGCAGTGGTTTGGGATGCTGAAGTCACCATCACTAATTTCCATCAGCCCACAGTACAATTCAAATTAATAGCAATAATAATATTTGATATGAATACTTAATATTTTCTTACCTTTCATACAGCATAAAAAAAGCATTCCTTAAAAATCTGTTACTTTTGTTCATATTCTAAGTAAAAACCAAACAGAAACAAAAAAAATGAATGTGTTTGCTCCATAAAAACAGCTCTACAACTTCAAACTAATTCTTCTAAGCCCTGCTCCCTCTAACACATCCCCTCGAGTCGGTTCTATGTGTATATCAATTTTGAAGGTCCCTGATGATACGGAAGTAGCTGTGACAATGATCTTCACACTCTAAAAATTGAGATAGCCTTTCACTTTGTGTGGGAAAGGCGTCTGGGGTGTGGTGTATGGAGGGAAGATGCGATTACTGACACTTGAAGGTGTGACTCCTTACACTTGAAGACGCAAAGTAACAATTAGAAAAGCCATCAGGATGCCTCTCTCAGGCGTGGCCATGCAAACTCTGAATTCCCATCGTGAGAGGTGCAGATAAATCTCTGGGGCCTCCAGGTATCTTTCATATGAAAGAATAGAGTTTTTTTCCGAAAACATAACTGTTGATGTATTAAAAGCTCAGTGAGTTTAGTCACTTTTTATCTTTTCCTTTAAATCTGAATGATTGTACTGAGCTCTTAAGGTCTGTGCCAGCTAACTAGGGCATTTTAGTAATCTATTTTTAATATGTACCAACTTCTGTTCTTTTTAGTTCTGCCTTAAGACATACTTTTATCTTTACTGGTATGCAGAGATCATCAAAAAATATAAGTTCTCCATTACATGACAACTCATAATGAGCCTTAATGAAGCTTGGGAACAGCTGTTTGAAAACTCCCGTTGAATAGCTTCCTAAGCAGCATTCACTTATGATAGCCTCTCTGCTGCAACATTGCCTGAATCTCAGAACTCACCATACATATAATGAGAAGGGTGAAAATGAAATCTTTCTCCAGTTTCATTAAGTATTTTATTTTCATCAGAATGCTAATACACTATTATAAATTAGTGCATTATGAACCATCAGCTTAATGCCTTTCACCTTTTTAATTATATTCCTTCATGGAGCAGAAAAGAAAGTAAATGTTACTATGCAAATTTTTTAAGAATACATGTCCTCGGTGAAAATGAGAGGGGGAGAGAGAACACAGAACAAACTTACTTTTTAATTATATTGGAAACACGTTGCAACTGTAAAATGTTGAAAATTAAGCAAAGCCCAGATGATTTCAAATAAGAGCCACAATCTGAAGTTTAAAGGATTTTAACTTCCCCATGTAGGTTAATATGTGTGAAGAACAACTAAAACAAACTTCCAATATTAACTTAATCTCATTCTTTTTTTCATTTACACTTTCAAATGGACTCATCTAGCTTTCCTAATTTTTCTCTCTACATGTCAGGAGTCTTAGAAGAAAAGTTAATGGTCATGATAGTTTCCTGATCTTATTTACTCCCTTGGTCCTCATTACTTTGAAAAGCTAGTTTTTCTCTATATGATTTTTTTTTTTTTACTTCTCACTTTAACGGATTCATTTCATATCAATTACATCTCTAGTTGAAACTATTTCCTCTAGCCTTTGGTTGAGTGGAATGTAAATGATCTGCCTGATGCTAAGTGCAGGAATAAATTCACACCTAGCATAGTGCCTTGCACAGTGTAGGCACTGATGGTTTGCTGAATTACTGAACAAGTCTCTTTAATCTGATCTTGAGAATATTCTAGTCTTTTGCATATTTCTTAAATTATCCTTTTAGTCGCTAAAATCATGATGCGGAGTTTAATTAACCAACCACACAGAGCCCTGATAGATTTTCCATGATATGCAATCACAATACACTGTGTGCTTGTTAGATATTTATGAGGCAGTCTGATAAGAATTTACTGTTGATTCACAGTAATGACAAATAGCATTTATGTAATCTTTACTATTTTACTTCACTATCTTTATTCCCGAAAGTTTCCTGGTAAATATTCAAAGGTAAAGATATAGTAATGTTTATTTAAAAATTGACATTTCCTTTTTAAATATGGGACTAATGTAGGTTTTTTTCCTTCTCCTTTGAGCAATCATCCAAATAAAACAGATAACAAGAAATAGAAATTCAAAGCAACTAAATGACATCTGTAAGTCAAATCACATTATATGAGTAAAATCTGCAAAATGTAGCAGTAATAATTAAAATTAAGTATAGGAAGATTCCATGAAAAGGTATCCATGGCTGCATGTCTCAGAGAAAGGCATCAGTACACTTCTCTAAAGTGAGTGGCATATACTTGTTACTAAAATGAATACTCTTTCATTTGAGTAAATGAAAATAGTATTCTCTATCTTTCTCTCTCTGTCTCTCTCTCTCTCTCTCTCTCACACACACACACACACACACACACACACACACACAC
The DNA here is from genome assembly GCA_004027715.1 of Plecturocebus donacophilus. Classification (NCBI taxonomy): domain Eukaryota; kingdom Metazoa; phylum Chordata; class Mammalia; order Primates; family Pitheciidae; genus Plecturocebus; species Plecturocebus donacophilus. The sequence goes on along the minus strand of PVKP010029890.1, from coordinate 2,320 downwards.
ACAAACTTGAAGAAAACAGACTGTTTCTGAGGCAACCTAGAGAGAAGAGATTGATTAATGGAAGGTTCTTTGCAGTACCAATCTCAATTTCCTAGGAAAAATAAAAGCAAAGAGATTTTTAAACACATGATTTTGTTTTGTAAGGAGAATTACTGTTATTATGAAACAGGGATTGGCAAACTTTTTCTATAGAGAATCAGAGAGTGAATATTTTACGTTTTGTGGACCACAGAGTCTTTAGAGCAGGCTCCTTCTGTTCCTTCTCTTCTGTCTTCTTCCTGGTTTCATCTTCACCTTTGTCTCTTTTTCTTCCCTCCTTCTCCCCGCCTGTGTCCTGCTTCCTCTCCCACCTGCTCCTTCTTCTTCTTCCTCTTCTTTCCTCCTCCTCTTCCTCTTTTTACCTCTTCATTTCCTCCTCCTCCTTTTTCTTCTTCTATTTCTCCTTGTTTTCCTTCTCCTTCTCCTCCTCCTTCTACTGCTTCCCCTCCTTCTCTTTCTCTAGTCTTAGTTCATAGGCTGTTCAAAAAATGCAGTCGGCCGTATTCAAACTACTGGTTGTGATTTGCTGACCCCAGACAAGAGCGTGAATCTGTTATCTCCCTTCTTCACCAAGAAAAAGCATGCGTATAAATACTTGGTAGAGAACGAATTAATTTTATTTAAAGATGAGCCATGTAAGGACCCATAACAGACCTTTGTATAAGATTAATGGCTGGGTGTGGTGGCTCATGCCTGTAATCCCAGCATGTTGGGAGACCAAGGCAGGTAGATCACCTGAGGTCAGGAGTTTGAGACCAGCCTGGCCAACGTGGTGAAACCCTGTCTCTACTAAAAATACAAAAAAATTAGCTGTATGTGGTGTCATGTGCCTGTCGTTCCAACTACTTGAGAGGTTGAGGGAGGAGAACTGCTTGAACCCAGAGGCGGAGGTTGCAGTAAGCCGAAATCATGAAAGTGTACTCTAGTCGGAGCAACAAGAGCAAAACTCTGTCTCAAAAAAAAGGAATATTATATACAAAATAATAATTTCCCATTTCTCATGGACAAGATAAAAATATGGAAAGATTTTGTGGAAATTCAATAAGGTAATCACTTCTGTAAAACAGAATCACAGCATAGATACTAAAACCAACTATAACATAAACATCACCAGAAAATAAATTTCTGTCTCCTTTTTCATTGCTCTACTACTATGCTCTAAAACAGTGCCTGGCATATAGTAAGTATTTCACATATATTTTGAACTGAATAAGTAAATGACAAGACAACTAAAGAGGAAATATAAACTGACACAACTTAGAAAAGAGGATGAAGAAAAAGACTAAGCTCATCGCAGGAATGAAGGGCACTTTGGGACCAGCCAGAAAAATGCTGGACAGTTGGGAAATCCATACAGCAAAATCCATGGAAGGCAAAGGATTAATAAAAGAATCAAAATAATAATAAAATTGATACATGTAAAAAAAAAAAAGGTATACAACATTCAACATTTGCATAGAGTCCTCGCTCCAAAAAATGTTTGATAATAAACAGAACAAATATGCAAAAATAAAATTCAGAAGCTTTCCTAAAAGAAAAGGAAATTTGAACTTATAGGCCTGAAGAGTGTACTTAGTTCTACCAAAACAAATGAACAAATGATAAAGAATAATACTTAGGCTCATAGATTTATTAGACATCAAAGACAGAGAAAGAATTATTTGTGCATCCAAGAATAAAGATCAAGTCACTTAAATTAGAAAAAAAAAAAAAAAAAAAGACTGGTATCAGACTTCCTTCTCTATGGCAACATTCAATGCTGAAATCCAGTGAAGCAATTAAGTCTTCAAGAAGATTGGCACAGTGTGACCCAAGAATTTAATTAGCATTCACACTGTTAGTCAAGTATAAAGGTAATAGACAGATAACACTAAATGTACAATACTCTGGGGAGTATAGTTCTCTAGATACTTTCTTGAAAAAACTATTAAAGGTGCAACTTCAGCCAACTGAGGAATAAGTGAAGAAACAACAGTTAAAGGACTGATAGTGAACACTAAATTCATTTAAATGTAAGACTAAAACTAGAACAAATCTATGGATTATTATTACAGAAAAGAATGTAAGTGCCATAAATCCAGCAGTGGAAAATGTCATAAATAACAAAAGCTGAACAAGAAGAAAAGGAGGTAGAAGGTGCTGTACTGACTTTATTTTATAGCTTGGAGTACAAAGACTACAAGACACATGTATAATAATATTTGATGTTTCATTATTTGCAATGCAAAATATGGGCAGCAACATAAATAGGCATCAGTAGAAAATTGGCTAATTTAAAGCA
>PVKP010029889.1:0-28514 GCA_004027715.1 Plecturocebus donacophilus | reverse complement strand
GCCAGACCACCTTGGCATCAATCCCAGTGCTGCATTCACTACTTCTGCTCCAGGTTCCTCCGCTGGAAAAGGGATTCATAATTGTGTCAACCTCACAGTGATGTTGTGAGGATTCAATCAATTAACATACATATATTTAGTCAAGGCTCTCTAAAGGGACAGAACTGAAAGGATGGATGAATATGTGAAGGGGAGTTTATTAGAATTGACTCCCAGAATCACAAGGTGAAGTCCCACAATAGGTCACCTGCAAGCTTAGAAGCCAGGAAGCCAGTCCACGTCACATAACCTCAAAAGTAGGGAAGCTGAGAGTGCAGCCTTCAGTCTGTGGCTGAAGGCCCCAGAGCATCTGGTAAATCTCTAGCGTAGGTCCAAGAGTCCAAAAGCTGAAGAATTTGGAGTCTGATGTTCGAGGGCAGGAACCATCCAGCACGGGAGAAAGATGGAGGCCAGAAGACAGCCAGTCCGCTCTTTCCATGCCTGCTTTTATGCTGGCAGCTGATTAGATGGTACCCACCCAGATTGAGGGCAGGTCTGCCTCTCTCCTTCCACTGACTCAAATGTTCATCTCCTTTGGCAACACCCTCACAGAAACACCCAGGAACAATATTTTGCATCCTTCCATCCAATCAACTTGATACTCAATATTAACTGTCACAGCATGCCGGGAGCTTGGGACAGTCAGTGCCCAACATGAAATTTGAGTTATTCATAGTAATTGCATCATCAAAGCCAGACCTATAATAAATGTTCAGCCAGTGAACCAGGCAAACTGAGATGGCCTAGTCCTCCAGCCACACCCAACACAACCAAATTCTTTGACTTCTATAACGTGTGTGGATTCAGGATTATAGGTGAACTTACACCATCACCACTCTTATTCCTCAGGTGCTCACTTTATAGGAAGCACTGACTAAACTTCGTAGAGAAGAGATTATTTCTACAGGTCCACTTAATAAACACCAAAAGACCTGGCAGTATTTAAAAGTTCATTATGAACAATATAAACTTCTTAACTGGAAGTCAATACAAGTTGACTCAACGAAGAGAAACTGGTCTTTTAATCAGGTTGCTTCGATTAAATGCAAAAAAAATTTCCCCTTTTTTGTCATTACAAGAATTTCTTAAAAATAAAACAAAGAAGGCAAGTTATGGCAGAAGCTGAAAAGGCTGCATTTAAGGCTCGTTTATCATGGTTGTTCATCGTCATTGCAAACATGCAATTTAAAAGACATAATTTTGGCTCCTAATCCAGTTTCAAGAATCAGGATGGAAGTGGTTCCAAAAAAATAAAATAAAAGGAGCAATCAGTAGAAGGAGCCACTTGGGAGAAACAGTTGTTTTTGTTTTTAGTTTTTAAATAAAAATATAAAATATATCATCAGTTGCCCAAAAGCTAACAACACTGCTAATATGTCTCTTCCTCCATTGGTTGGTTACAGCTTTTAAATCTTCTGCTTCTCAGAAGCTCAGGATCCATTTAGTAAGTGCCTTGAGGGAACTCTGGGGCTAAGTGCCCCTCTGTTTCTATACAGATACATTCATGGGGATATTCAGCAAACATTTTTCCCGATGATGTCACCAAAAATTGGAAACTAATCACACATTTATCAGCCACGAGATACTGAAAAGTTACCTAACTTCTCTGAGCTTCAGTTTTCTCATCTGTGCAATGGACCTGATACCTTGGCCTTGTGTGGATGCCGTCATGAGATACATGAAATAAAACAAGTGTCATGCCTCACTCAGTGCCTCGTTGACGGCTGATTCTCAATCACGGATCAATTATTCTTAAGTGAAGTCACCAGTAAGTCACTGTCACTTCTATACATTTTTCCTCTCTTTCCTGATCTCACGCATTCTAGATAAAAATACTTTTGCACATTTGTTACTGAGATGAACTGCAATTTTTTTCAACTCTGAGCCAACCATTTGAATCCTCTGTTTGTTTGGCCATGAGGCCATCAGACCTTCTAGACACCTGGCACACTGCAGAATGTGACTTGACTTTATTTCTTTAAAACAAGAGTCTCCCCCGCCCCCTGCCTGAGTACCAGTCTGTGGCCTGTTAGAAACCACACCACACCGCAAAAAATGAGTGGTGGGTGAGCAAGCAAAGCTTTATCTGTATTTACAGTCACTCCCCATCACGCACATTACTGCCTGAGCTCTTGCTGCTGTCAGATCAGCAGCGGCATTAGATTCTCATAGGAGCGTGAACCCTATTGTAAACTGCACATGCAAGAGATCTAGGTTGCGCCTTCCTTATGAGAATCTGATGCCTGATGATCTGTCACTGTCTCCTATCACCCCCAATGGGACCATGTAGTTGCAGAAAACAGGCAGAGGGCTCCCACGGATTCTACATGATGGTGAGGTGTATGATTATTTCATTATACATTACAATGAAATAAAAATAGAAAGAAACGGCTTAATAAATGTAATACACCTGAATCATCCCAGAACCACCACTGCCACCAACACCCTTGGTCCATGGAAAAATCATCTTCCACAAAACAGGTCTCTGGTGCCAAAAAAGGTAGGGGGCTGCTGCTCTAAAGCATTCCTGAAAAGGAGAGCAACAAGCTTCTGGTAAATTAATTATCTTGTCTCTAGACCTTCTCACATTGACTGAGAGTGACGTGGAATCTGTTGAGCGAGGTGATCATATCGATCCTGCTTACATGAAATATGTTTTATACAAATCCCGGCGGAGAATCAATCTGTTCATTTGCTGTGACCATAAAGAAATGATGAGTTAAGATGTAGATACTTAATATGCACTGATTTAACAAGTGTGGTAACTTCAAACAACCTGTGAAGTACCAAGCTCCATGGCAAAAGCCTCCCCAGGAACTATTAAGGAAAATGAGTATCCATTTAATTGTCACCTAAATTGGAGAAAATTCGTAGCTTGAAAATTATTGTACAGATCCAAGAATTGGGCCTAGAATTCAATAATAGGCTGTTACATCTTGATACATGCCTAAATTGTTATGTTTATGTGGCTCTTAGCTCCAGGATACTATTCAAATATAGATAAAAAGACATCCTTCAGTTCATTAATTTAAATATATAACAGATTGCTGTATGGATCAAAATTTAAGAAAACTATATTCTGGAGATTAATTTTAATTGAAATGCTTGAGGGAAAAACTAGTCTCATAGAAAGTGTCAATAACTAAAAATGTGTGTGTGTGTGTGTGTGTGTGTGTGCATATCTAACATATTATCGTTTCAACAAGTAATCAAGGGGAGGCACAATGGTTCATACCTGTAACCCTAGCACTTTAAGAGGCTGAGGCAGGTGGATCGCTTGAGGCCAGGAATTCAAGACCAGCCTGACAACATGGTGAAACCACGTTGCTACTAAAAATACAAAAATCAGCTGGGCATGGTGGCACATGCCTGTGATTCCAGCTACTCAGGAGACTGAGGCTGGAGGATTGCTAGATTGTGCACTCTAGCCTGGGTGATGGAGCAAGTGAGACTCCTTCTCAAAAAAAAGAAAAAAGTAATCAATATGGACATTATTTGTAAAATATATTTTTTACATTCTTTTCATATTAAGTCATTGAAAATAGGTTATGCTTAATGCACATCTCAGTTTAGAGTATTTAATTTTTAAGTACTTAATAAGCACAAGTAGTGAATGACTACAGATGAGATAGGATGCTGTGCACTTCTGCAGGAATATTTGCATATTTTGAAAGAAGGATTAAAGAAATCATTCGCTAAGTTCCTACCACATGTCAGAGCATGGCCTTAGAGCCCCTCATACATCCAACTGTTTTTCTCTGTAGCCAGCCTGTTCCTGTATTCCAGATGCAGAAGTAGCTCAGGCTCAGAGAAGTTAAGTAACTTAACCAATGACATCATCCATCAGCAGGTGTAGGACTGGGAGTTGAGCTGGGCCTTCTGATTTCGTGGAGTCATTGCTATTTTGATAATACTGACATTTATGGCAGAGCTACTGTGCTTTTCTACTTTTCAGTAAATTCCATGAAATAGTGTAAGAAGTTAAAAGGTAGTAAATAAATCCAGAGTAGAGCAAAATGCCTGAAGAAATTGTAGGAAGGTGGGCAAGCCCTGTGTTGTCATGACACATTTTAAAAACTTGTCCTGTGAATAGAACCTTTACAAAAAGAACCTCATGGAAACAGCATGAGGTTGCTAAACGTAAGTTTCTCCCAGCCCAGGGACTGTATCACATTCATCTTCATGGTCCCAGAGTCTAGAGAAAATGCCTGGTATTTAATTTTTAAAACTATAATTGACAGTTTTGTTTATATATACATTATCTGATTTAAGCCTCACAGCAATGCCTGGATGCAGATGGTGTGGTTTTCATTTTCTGAGTGAGGAAACTGAGGCTCTCAGAGGTGGGTCTTAGGTTGTGGTTGTGGAGTTGGTTGGGCAGCAGGCAGTGCTACCATCCACAGGATTCCCTGAGTGCATTTCTGCATCCACAGTTAGCTCCCTAGCAGCTTCTCGGGGCTTTCACGTAGATGGAATATAGTATTGTCAGAGGTAAATTTCCACCTCGTATCTGGGATAGAACAAGATAATGTAATAAAATGTACACTTTCTAGGCTCTCTGATATGCTTCTACCCTCCTATCTCTTATTATTACCATAAATCAAATACTAGTCAATTCTAAATATAAATATAGGGATGATAACCTCTTTTTACAATTCCTCTCTTATCGGCAACTCCCAGAGGGATTCACATGGAGATACTTGGTCACTGCAGCCTTTTCAGTCAGCATGACTCCCATTAGAGATTAAATGTCATAGAGTCATCTCAAAGTAGTTAGAAACAAAAATTAATTCAAAACTGTGCAAAACTCCTGGAGAAATTTTAGGTAAGTAGCAAGCCCTGTGTTGTTATGACCCACTAATAAAACTTTCCTCCTGAACAGACCCTTGGGAGAAGACTCTCATGGAAACAGCACAAGGTTTCCAACTGTAAATGTTTGCTAAGTCTCTCTGTAAGAGATGGGTCTACCTTTCTGAAGGACAAAAAAAAAAAAAAAAAAAAAATCTCCAATGATGAGAGAATACAGTCTTTGATAAAAACCATGGATTTTCTCTATTTGATTATTTGTTCTCAACCCTCAAAAATTAAGTATTAAAGAAAAGGGGGGAGAGGTACCATTTATTCAGTCTTTGTCCACCTGACACAGAGAATGATCAAATTTCATGGTCTAACCCAAAGTTTTGAGGCAGAAACCTGAGTGTTTGTAGAAAAATTAGCAAAGAAAAGCATCATGGCCCTAGCCAAATAGATCCTCCAGTCTACCCATCTTGGGCAGATGCCTGTGGACTTTTGGCCCCTGTGGCCTGGGAATGATTTGTGACTGTTGCCAGGGTGGCAGCTGCTCTTCGGCCAGACTGTTGGTACTATTTCATTCTCAACTCAATTGCTTGTTTAAGCAAAGCCAAGTCCAGTCTCAAGATATCACATAGACAAAGAGTAAACACATTCAGCTCTTCCCAAGGCCTAATGTCATCATAGCTGATAGTGTCTTTTTTTGATGGCTTCTATTAAATAGGTAGAGACCTTTTCTCCTCTGGTCCATACCCCTTAGGAGTATCAAATTTAAAAAATAAGAAGAATGCCTTCATCTCACTGGGGCCCACAGCAGGGCAGATATTATTTGCTGAATTGCTTCTATCTTTCTTAATTAGGCAAGAAGTAGCAACAATTGAAAAACAAATATTGTATGTAAGTGATCATCAAAACAAAAGACAACTGTTTTTCTTTCAGCAGAAAATGAATTTGGCAAACACTTGTTTTTCTTTCTCTAACTCAGTCAATTCTCTAAAAAAAGGATAGAAAAAAAGAAAACCTTTGAATAATATCTCATATTTTTTCAGAATTTTATACATCAGTACATTAAAATACAGGCAGGAAAATTTCCAATGCGAACAAGGATGACACCTTATAGCTCTTAGCAATTCCTAATCTTCAAAGACTGTAGGAAATAGCCAACTGGGGAGGGCTTTAAAAGAGCAGGTGCTTCCCTAGGGGAAGGAATAACTACAGATATTTGAGGGTTACTCAAAGGCAGAAGGGCTCACATAACTTCAGACTGTCTTCCAAGCAACAAGTCCCCGATTATCCTCCCAGATGGTGAGGTTGCCTTCAGTTGGCCTGAGCTTGTTTCTCTGACCCCGGTGACCCCTGCTCTTCCTCTCCAGCCTTATTACAATTCAGAAGGAAGGATTGTGAAATCTTTCCTGCTGCTCTTTCTCTCTTTTGCGAATCAGAGGAGACTGGCCCTGAGATCTAAGAGAAAGCTTTCCCTTTCCCCGATGGCTAGCTACACTGTTTCTCCTGCCTCTGTGCTGTTTATGGAAATCAGATGTTTCTTCAACTGTCTATCTTTCTGCCGCAAATCCTTTGACAGAGAATGTGCATTGTCAACCAGCCCCTTCGTCAAGTCAGGCAAATTAAGCTTCCTTTGACAGCGACTTTTTACAACTTCTTTCCTTTGAAGATACAAAGCTTTAAACAGTGGTGGTTCTCCAAGAGACTCAAGGAATGGTCTGAAAACTATAACCAGACTGTATCTGAAGACTGCCTCCTGCCCAGTACTCTTACTCCAGAGGCCTGTGTATTCTTTTTTTTTTTTTTTTGTAAAAGCCTCTGCTGTGAATTTTAGTCAACTAATCAAAATGCATTATTTCTGTCCTTGCATTGTCCATTCTCATAAACTCTGGTTAACACAGATAACTGAGACTTGACTGCTCTTTTATTCCAAGTCTCTTATTTGATTTGGTCCTTGTTAACAAACCCTAGTCTCTAAGAGCGTGACCATCAGTCTTATTTACCTTGTTATCTGTAATTTCCTCTTTCCCTCAGGCCTTTGCATAATATTGTCTCTAAATGGAAGGGGAGGATAAGAAAGAAGACCTAAAAACCGAATTTTTAAAGTATGAATAGAAAAAAAAAGCTCCCTGTATTTTCCCAAATTCTGCATAAATAAAATTATATGCTCCATAAAGGTAGAGACTTGACCGACTTATTCATCACTATAAATCTAACACAGTATCTGGCTCTGAATAAATAATTACTTAATGACTTAGCACATGCTGGAGACAGAATGGATATTGATGTTAATAATGCCGATCATAGTCAATTGATTTAGCTTAAATGCTGTGTGAGGTACCACTTTAAGTAAGTGCATTTCTTATATTAAGTCATATAACCTTTATAATAACTCTACAACATAGGTACCATTTTGTATTCATTTTACCAGTGAATAAAGTAAGACAAGGAGAGTATGTGTGACCAGCACAGGATCATACAGCTAGAATATTCTGTAGCCATACTTTTGCACTCAGACTCTTCAAAAAAAAAAAAAAAAATTTAACAAAATATCTCATCCTTTTTTTCAAAATTCAAAAATATGAGCTGAGTATTATTAAAGTAGATTCATATTGGTTGAATAGCTGTATCCAAAAGGGTTGAAGAAAATGATCTATGTCATGGCTTCTCGGCCTTTTGGCTAAGATCAAGTGTAAAAAAATAATCTGTGTGATCCTGGAGAATGGTTTCTGTATGCAGTCCGTGAGTCTCATTGCTTTCATCCCAGTGATGGAGATGAAGATATGAAAACAAGTTTGTTAGTCTGAAACTTTCATAGCTCTGGCATCCCATTGTACAATCGACTTGAGTTTCAAAAAGAATGCAAATATCAATAAGGATTGACTGAAATTATAAAGCAATACTCAGCAGGTATGAATATGAAGCCCAGTAGATAGATGGGCAAGAGAATTTGTGGAACACAGGATGTGGGTGATAGGAAAAGGACTTGGTTGATGAGGTATTCACGCTCCTGGACCCGTGCCAGCTCCCTCTCTGCAGGTTCCTGCCCTTACTGCTTCTCTGTAATTATTCATCCTTAATTTATTGCTCTTCACCTTGAGCACCACTCTAAGGTTTTTTCATTTACCTAAAGCAGTCAGTCCTACCCCAGTGCCTACAATTTTCTGCAGCTGGCCTTGCAGCTTCCTCTGTTGAGAAAAGGTCATATCATCCATTTCAGTTCCCTTTTCCATCTCTGTGCACCTCTACTCCTTCCCTTCCTCTCAGAGGAAAACCGATTCTTCCTCTTTTGCATGAACATCCCTTCACTGGAACCCTGGAACTCACGCTTTTGTGCCTCTTTCTTCATTCACTATTTCCCCTCACACTCTTACATCTTAAATTTTCTCTCCTCTCGGAATCCTCTCCCAGCTTCCAAACATGACCAGATTTCCCATGCTAAACTAAATTATTTCTCCTTGAAATCACCGCCTTCCTTCCCCAGTCTTCTTGAAATCCATCCTCACTCGACATCTCTATGTCCTTGCAAGCTCATACTGTAATACTCTAAAATGGAGCTCCTATCCTCAACATTTTGCTGAAAATTCTCTCTTTTGAAGGTCACAGAAACTGAACAGCTGATTTCCTTCAACTGTTTCTTAATCTCGAGCCTGCTTGAAGTCTCTGAAGCAATTAATTTTTAGTTTTAATTTTATTGAAGTAAAATTTACATAAAATTAACCAAGTGATACTTTGTACATTCTTAATGTTGGGCAACTACCACCTTTATCTAGTTCCAAAATGTTTTTATTAACCCAAAAGGAAACTTCATATCTATTAAGCATTTTCTGCCTTCCCCCAGCTCCTGGCTTTCTGTATCACCTTTTTTTTTATATGTAATACACATGAAATCATATAATACTTGATCTTTTATGACTGGCCTCTTTTACTTAGTATAATGTTTCAAGGTTCATCCACATTACAGTATGTATCACTACTTCATTCCTTTTTAGGGATAAACAATATTCTATTACATGTATGGACTACAAATTGTTTACCCATTTATCTGTTGGTGGTCATTTGGGCTATTTTTACCTTTTGATTGTTATGAACAATACTGCTACCAACCTGTGTGTAAATGTATTCGAGTACTAATTTTTTATTTGTAAATACAGTGACAATTATGCTACAGAAACAGTGCATACTTGCAAGATTTACAGATTACATAATTTACAATAATTGAGTGTAAGCAGCTCTGTTATCTGGATTTCATTAAGATGATGCTGCAAAAATAATAATTGTTAGTAATAATTATTAGTAATAATCATGCTACAAAAACATTGTATACTTGTAAGATGTACAAATTACATAATTTACGATGATTGAATGTGGGTGGCTCTGCTATCTGGATTTCATTAAGATACTCAGGATTCTTTACAAACATGGTAGGTGCCCACTTAGAGCAAGATCTCTTAAGCAAACGCTGTTTATTGACCACATAGCCAGACACGAATATCCTTCTGCCTCTTGTCACCATAACTCTAGTTATAACTTGCTTTTGGGTTTCTATCTAGGAGTGGAATTGCTGGCCCATATGATAATTCTGTGTTCAACTCTTGGAGAAACCACCCAGCTGTCTTTTATGGCAGCTGAACGACTTTACTTCCCGGCAGAGCATGTGGGAGTTCTTGAAATGCTCTTCTCTTTGCTGACTAAGACACCACACTGTCCCTGTTCTCCCACTCTCTGTATGGCATCCCATTATATTTTCTTCCTTTAGTTCTTCTTCTTATCCCTCCTTCCATTGGAAGTGCCTGTCCATTTTCTGTCTTGATTTTCCTTTGCTGTTTTGTACCATCCTCAATAATCTCATCCAACCTAGCAGCTTTAAAGACCCCTTCTTGAGCATGTCTCCAAATTCATAGCTCCATTTCTGACCTTGAGTTCTTCATATCTGCAGAACATACCCACTTGCCCATCTCACCTGCCTCTCAAGGTTAACTGTGTGTGTCTGAACACTCAGACCTCATTACCTCATCTTCCTGAGTACATGATTTCTTGCAATGGCATCCTCTTCTTTGCAGGCATCTGAGCCCACTGCCTTGATTTTGTCTTTAGTTCCTCATCACTTGGGAGATCAGTGGCACTTCTTATCCTTTCTCTGTCTCCCATATGATTTCTACCTGCAGACTCTTCATTGCAATGGCCACAACTGGTCTGAACATCATTTCTTCTTATCCAGCCAAGACAGGCCACCCTCTTTTAAGTTTATGCTTCTCCCTTTTCCTGTGATCCAATCTGCATGCCTGTTACTGTTGAATTGACTTCCTGAAGAACAGCTGGAGCCATATCACGCTTTCTTCAAAGGCTGTCAGTCTTCCCCTGCCTACTGAGCAACAATCTAATCAGCCCCAAGCTGCTTTGTCACTTTCAGCCCTCACAATTCCTTTTCATTCATGTGATTCTCCCACCAAAGTAAGCTGCTTATCTTCTACGTTCACTGAAAATGATGTTCTGTTCCACATCTGTCTCTAAGGGATGGTATAAGTGAGCTGCCATAGGTTTATAGGAATGAGGATCGCATTAAGAGCTGTAGCATCAGTAAAACCATGTACTCTTGACTTACTATGTAGCAATGTATATTTTTAGCCAAACAAATGCTAGATACCTGTTATTAGGAATTTCTTTTTTTTTTTTTCATTTTGTTTTCTTTGAGATCTGTAATTAATCATGGTGAAAATAATGCTACAAAAACATCATATACTTGCAAGATTTGCAAATTACATAATTTACAATGATTGAGTGTAGGTGGTTCTGTTATCTGGATTTCATTAAGATACTCAGGATTCATAACAAACATGCTATGTTCCGACTTAGAGCAAGATCTCTTAAGCAAACTTCTGCTTATGGAAAAAAGCAGCCAGATCTGAACCTCCTGCTACCATCCCTGTAACTCTAGTTATAACTTGAATTATCTATCTCATTATTTATTGTCTTATGAAGGATGAAGTTTTCAAATCCCTGTTTGAAACAGACCAAAAACTTGGGGTCTGTTATCCCAAGAGACACAGCCCCCTTTTCTGAGACTTCTTTCTTCCCTTAATTTATTTAGACTGTGGTTTCTTTGGTCAACCATTTAATTTTTTTCTGTAAACTTTGTCCTTGTTGATGTTAATGCATTCATGTCCTGTGGAAATGAGAATAATTCAGGTATTCTAAGAGAAGGAAAATGGTTAGATAAATTAGAAGCATGAATAATTTATAGAGAAATAATTCAAGCAGCTAACTATATCATGCATTCTCTGCTTACTTCATGAATGGTCCATACGCCAAGTCCATACAACTTAATGTTTCTTTCTAGAAACCTTTACCAAAATGAGCAAGAAGTAGTAAATGCCTCATTATCCTTTCAGAGCACCTAATGATACATTATTTTCTGTTATGAAACTTCAAGGTTTTTGAATGTATTGTTATAAATCCAAACTGTCAACATTTCTTTGGCAAGAAGAAGCACAGCATCCTGTAGAAATAAGATGTAAGATTAACAATTCAGATTCATATATTTTCATCTGCTCCTGAATTCTACCATCCATGGCAGAAAACTGCAGGCATATTTTTATAGAAAATATGTTATGACGACCCATACAATACTTAAGAACATTTAGAAAAGCCAAAATGGAATTTTCAGAAATAAAACCTTGGCCAAGCATCATGACTCACACCAGTAATCCCAGCACTTTGGGAGACCAAGTTGGGCAGATCCCCTGAGGTCAGGAGTTCAAGACCAGCCTGGCCAACATGGTAAAAACCGTGTCTCTACTAAAAATACAAAAATTATTTGGGCACGGTGGCATGTGCCTGTGATCTCAGCTACTCAGGAGGCTGAGGCAGAATTGCTTGAACCCAGGAGACAGAGGTTGCAGTGAGCCAAGATCATGCCACTGCATTCCAGCCTCAGTGACAGAGTGAGACTCCATCTCAAAATAAATAAATAAAAATAAGATAAAATAAACATTAAATTGTAAAATAGAAAGGACAGACCATCATTAATGATTAATAAAATAGATGTTTTATAAAGTGATGATTGGGAAAGTAAAATAGGTTGTATAAATTAGGCCAAAGCCTAAAGCTATTCTGGTGAATCTTTCCATGAAAGAATACTTAGCGAAAGAGGCAATGAAGTGAGGCCGTAAGCCTTGTGGTTTGGGACACATTCTTTTTTAAGGCCTTTTTCTTTTGGTGAAATCGGATTAAAAATAGTACTAACCTCCTAGAGTTAAATTAGAGTTGAATGAGATAATTCATGTGAGGCTCTTAGAAAGATGCCTGAAACATAATAAGAATTAAATAATATCATCTAATAAAGAGAGAATGACCACAGAATATGTCTTTATATGATGTTCATTGTTAAAATGCCTAGGGATGGAGAGTTCTGGCTTTAGCTGTAACTTATATAGGAGCTAAAAAGATATCATAACTTTAATATTAGGTCTCAGTAGGTGTCACTAGGACTCAGTTTTCCTTTCTTTCTTTTTTGACTTTCTAAACGTCTTCATTTTTAGCCTCTCTCCTCCAGTATCAGAAGACACACTCGTATTAGGATAATGCAGACAAGATCAATTCATGGTAAGATGATTTATTAAGGTAAAGTGAAGTATAGGAGAAGCATATGAGAACCTGCAAACATAAATTAATAAACATACCAATTAAAACCAGATTGGCTGAATTTTAAAGCAGTAGATACATGTTTCTTAAATTAGATATACTTTAAATGGAAGTCTACAGAAAGACAGAAAATGAAAAATTGTAAGAAAATATATCAGGTAAACAATAACCAAGAGAAAGTTGATATAGCTATGCTATTAGAGAAAATAGACTTTAAGGAGAGAAGTATTACTACAGATAAAGAAGGCTATTTCATATTTATAAAACTATACAACAGGCAGATATAATAATTCTAAATTGGGTTCCATCTAGTAACATATACAGCAGCCCCCCTTATCTGCGGGAAATACATTTCAAGACTCCTATTGGATGCCTGTAACCTCTGGAAGTAGCAAACTCTGTGTATGTATACAGTTACACACCACATAATAACATTTTGATCAAGGAGGGACCCACAGGTGATGGTGATCTCATGAGATTATAATACCATAGTTTTACTGTACTCTGTAGGTTTAGATATGTTTAGATACACAAATACCATTGTGTTACAACTGCATACAGTATTCAGTATGGTAACATTCTATACAGGTTTGTAGCCTAGGAGCAATAGGCTATACCATATATCCTAGGTATGTAGTAAGCTGTACCATGTATGTTTGTGTAAGTGCATTCTAATGTTTGCAAGACGCTAGAATCATCTAACAGTGCCTTTCTTAGAACATACCCCTATTAAGTGATGCATGACTATAGTATGCTTTTTCCTATACATATGTGACTATGACAAAGTTTAATTTATAAATTAGACACAGAGATTAAAAACAATAACTAATAGTAAAATAGAACAATTACAAAAATATGCCAGCATCACTACTCTTGTACTTTGGGGCCATTAAGTAAAATAAAGGTTATTTGCACACAAGCACTGATATCTCAGCTGTTGACATAACTGACACAGCTACTATGTAATTAATGGGACAGTATGTACAATGTGGATACACTGGGCAAAGGCATGATTCATGGCCAGAGCAGGACAGCAGGATATTTAGTCACACTACTCACAGTTTAAAACTTACAGTTTTTTTTCTGGAGTTTTACATTTAATATATTCAGACTGCAATTGACTCTAAGTAACTAAAACCATAGAAAGCAAAACCACAGATATGAGGGTAACTGGTGTTTAAAACAAAACTAATACATAAAATAGAACTAATAGTGGAAATAGAAAAATCCATGATTATAGCTGAAAACTTTAACATATTTCTACATAGCTGATATAATAATTAGTCTACATAGAAATAAGGGTAATAAAAATTTCGTAAAATGTATAACAGAGGTTACTAAACAAAATTCGGTTGTAATAAAATACACAAAAACCAGGAATATGCATTCTGCAGTGTTCACATGGAGTTGAACTCTTTTTAGTAGAGACAGGATTTCACCATGTTGGAAAGGCTGGTCTTGAACTCCTGACCTCAGGTGATCTGTCCACCTTGGTCTCCCAAAGTGCTGGGATTACAGGCATGAGCCACCATGCCCAGCCAAGGTTTTATTTCTGAAAGTTCCATTTTGGGTTTTCTAAATGTTCTTAAATAATGTATGGGTCGTCATAACGTATTTTCTATAACTACATGGAATAGTTATCAACATAGGCTGGCCATAAAGTACATCTAAACAAGTTCCAAAATACAGAAATCATACAGATCGTGTGCGCTGACCATTGTAAATTTAAAACAGAAATTAATAACAAAAAGAACTAAAGGATCCCCACATGCTTAGAAACTATGCGATGTATGTTGAAATATTCCATGGGTAAAATAAGAAATAACAGTAAGAAGTAGAAAATAGTTTGAATGGAATATAATGGAAATACAGCATAACAAAACTTGAGAATACAGATAAAGTAGAGGAAAAATGTACAACCTTGAATGCATATGTATATCAGAGAAGACCAAATTTAACTCTAATAAATGGAGGGATGGAAATAACAAAAATAAAATTTATACCATAGGAAGTAGATATGCCAGAGGATAAGTCAATAAAGTTTATTCTTTGAAAGATCTATAGCTTCTTGTCAATAGTCTCTAATAAGAATAATTAAGAAAAAAAAAGAAAACGCACTATTACTAATAAAAGGAATGGAAAGGGGGCACCACTAGAGATCTTTCAAGAATAAAAAAACTAAGAAGATATTGTTAATACATTTGTAAAAATCAATTTGAAAATTAAACAAAATTGGCAAATTCTATAAAATAAAAAATCAGCATACCAAAGCATACCAAAAAAAGAAACACAAAATCTGAATAGTTCTACATTGATTAAATGAAAACTCTATAGCCTAAGAAAATTCCAAGTCCAAATGGCTTCATAGTAAATTCCACCAAACTTTTAAAGAAGAAAATACACAGGGAAGGGAGCATCACACACTGGGGTCTGTTAGGGGGAAACTAGGGGAGGGACAGTGGGGGATGGGGAGTTGGGGAGAGATAACATGAGGAGAAATGCCAGATATAGGTGATGAGGAGGAAGGCAGCAAACCCCACTGCCTTGTGTGTACCTATGCAACAATCTTGCATGTTCTTCACATGTACCCCAAAACTAAAATGCAATAAAAAAAGGAGAAAATACACTAATCTTATGCAAAATCTTCCATAAAATAGTAAAAATGAAACACTTTCCAACTTCTGTCTTAAGGCCAACATAATAACTGATACAAACATTGAAAGAAAGAAAAATTATAAGCCAGTCTCTCTAATGAATGTATATGAGAAGATAGATAAATTGGATTTCACTAAAAGTAAAAACCTAGGCTCATCAAAATACATCGAGAAAGTGAAAAGGCAGGCTATACAGTGGAAAAAATATAGGTAATGTGTAATATTAAAATATTTTTAGTATTTATAAATGTCCTCTATTATAGGACATTATCCAGGACACATTTACAACTTCTACAAAAATATAGCAAAAGGGCAGAGAACCCAATTAACAATGTAGGAAATATTTAACAGTTCTTTTACAAAAGAGGATATCTACATGACCACTAAACACATAAAAAGGGTTTTAGCATCGCTAGTCATCAAGGAAATGCCAAGGAAAATTACACAGAAATCATTCAGATAGTATTACACACACATGCCAAAATTACTCTAAATTAAAAAAGTAAGTGTAATAACAATAGCAAGGGTTGACAAGGATGTGTGGCAATCAGAATTCTGACACACTGCAAAGTTGAACATTCTTGAAAGCTGAACATTCATTCAAAGCTGAACATTCTGAGCATAGAAATTCTACTTCCAGATCTATACCTAAAATAAATGTGTACACATGTACACCAAAGGCTCTTGCAAGAACGTCCAGAATAACGTACTTCGTAATAGCCGAAAACTGGAAACAAGTCAAAAGTCCATCAAGGAACAAATGGATACATTTTGGAATGTAAATGAGATGGGTAATTTGTAGCAATAAAAATGTAACTGTTATTATGCTCAAGAGTATAGATGAACCTAATAGGCATAACATTACATGAAAGAAGTCAGGTAGGGAAGAGAATATCCCATGTAAATGAACTTCAATAGCAGGCAGAGCTATAAATCTGTAGAAACCAGGATGGTGGTGATATGGTCTGGCTGTGTCTCTATCCAAATCTCATCTTGAATTGTAGCTCCTGTAATCCCCACATGTTGTGGGAGGGACCTGATGGGAGGTGATAGAATCATGGTAGTAGGTTTTTTGCATGCTCTTCTTGTGATAGTGAATAAGTCTCATGAGAGCTAATGGTTTTATAAAGGGCAGTTCCCCTGCACACGGTCTCTTGCCTACTGCCATGTAAGATGTACCTTTGCTCCTTCTTCACCTTCTGCCATGATTGTGAAGCCTCCCCAGCCATGTGGAACTGTAAGTCCATGAAACCTCTTTTTCTTTATAAATTACCCAGTCACGGGTATGTCTTTATTAGCAGCTTGAGAACAGACTAATACAGGTGGTTACCTTTGGAAGGGTGATGACTGGAAGGGGCTTGAGGGAGGTTTCTGAGATGATGACAGAGTTGTATATCTTCATCTTTAAGGTGGGACATAGGTGTGTTCACTGAAAAAATTAATCAAACTGTACACTTGACACGTTTGCAGTTTAATGTATGAATGATACATATTATGCTTTAATTAGAAAGTTAAAAGTAAGTTTCTTAAAAAGTAATGATTGATTGACTTGCCCTTTTATTGAGTTAGCGAGTATCTTTTACTGCCACTTTTTATTGTTAAAAAAAAAAGAAAAAAAAAAGGCTCACCCCTGAAGCTGTAAGGCTAAACCCTTAGCGTGACACACAAACCCTCTCTAAACCACTTTCTAGCCTTTCTTCTTGGCCATTCCCTTTGGCCTGAGCTGTCTTGAATATTCTTAAGACATGGCAATGATAATTTTAAACCTTCTAAGATAAAATCACCTCCCATTCCAGAAATGGGTGAATGTAGATGTTAAGGCCAGAGTGTGAGTCCAGCACACTTGTATTTTATATGCTACTGAGAAAGAAAAATGCTGACACTCCAGCCTGCACACAGTCTTTCCTTAACCTCAATTGTAAGATTCCTCCCTAATTTTGGAGATATTAAAGTGAGGTAGGGGAAATGTCTTACATATGATTAAAAAAAAAAAAAAAAGTCTTTGGTTATCATGATTCACTGCAACTTTACTTTCAAAAGTAAAAATATTTACTTTTAGAACTCTGAAATCTTTATTATCTTAAAAATATAAATCATTAAATATCATTTTTTGGCCCCAAATACAAATTTAGTTTGGTGAACTTCAAGAGTTACATGCACTGTCAGGCTTAGGTGTGTGACTTTGGCCCCTCTCCTTTGTGAGGGGAGATGGCAGAACTCGCTGAAGGTTTTTCTTTTTTCCATCTTTGCTGTTCACTATGGAGAAACTAGATTTCTCTTCACTCATCAGATGAAGAGGACCAGGTAGCAGCACCTCTACGTTTTGTTCAAGTGGGGTTTTCCGCGTGTGCCAGTGGCCAGTTCTTCAACAAAAATATTTGTTCTTCTCTGGTGGTTTGCTGTTTCTGTTTTAACATGGGGATATCAAATAATTCATTTCCCCTCTTTCCAGCAAATGTGTTCTTGTGACCTCACTGATTGCAGGGGTGTCACCCGTTCTGACAAATGTTCTTGTCCAAATTCCAGCTGTGTCACTGAGGCTTGGCATGGGTGGCGAGGGCTAGATGTTAGGAGTCAATCTCCTCTCCTGAGTTCCCCTGACCACACAGGGAGAAAACAGTAATGATCTTTCTATAATGATGTTCTGGTGTAAATGTCTTCTGTGTAAGTAGAACTAGACATGCAGGAAATAAAAAAAAAAAAGAGTCTTATATAGTGTGTTACAAACTACAAAGCTTTTGAAGTCAGCATCTGGAATGGTCCTAAAAACAAGTGTGCAGTCTGAGAAAAAGAATTACTGCTGACACATGCTGACCTCACAGAAACTACCTGGTGATGAGATTATCTCTCTTCCAGGACTCTAACAAGGCTTTGCAAGGATATTTTCTTGCTTTGCTTTGCTTTAATTTTTTATTTTCTTACCTGGTGGAACCTCTTGTTATGTGCAAATCTAATGCATTCTTATTCAAAGATGGATGTCCTGGTTTTACTGCATCTGTCTTGGTTGGAGTTTCCAGGGAAGCAAAGCTCAGGACAAGTGCTTGGGTACAGGAACATTATCTGAGAGGTGGTCCCAGGGAGCAAAAGTGAGTTCATGGGGACAGTGAGAAGAAGAAAGAGGCCAGTCAAAAAAGCGTATTACTGAGATTGCTTCTGTACACAGTGGCTTCATTTCTTCAACACTCTCAGAACCTCTAAGAAGTCTACGGAACGCTTCTCAGAATTCTCAGTCATCCACTTGAAAAATAGATGGGCTAGAGCCTTTTTTCCTAGGCTTCCCATTCCCCATGGATTGAGAGTTGCCTGGGGGTAGAGAGAGTGGGTGTTAACTGCCTCCTAATTAAAACAAGCTCCTCTACTTGTCAGAGATCGGGGCAGGTTGATTTTCAGTCAGGTGAGCTTAGGTCGAACTCTGGGGGAACCAGGTGAGTAGTATGTGCTCCCAAAGAACTGTCCAGCCCAGCTGCTGCTGAAATCAGAGGTGACTGCCAGGATGTAACACAGGCGCCGGGGTGTCTGCCATGGCCTAGGTTTCTTCTGAGAGAGTGAACTCTTCAGAGATGTCATCATCAGAGTGGGCACGGGATGGTTTGGCCGCCCACCTGGGTAGAGCCAGGCTCTTCCGTGACAAGTCAGTCAGGGGACAACTGAGGCTTAGCAGGCTGACTTTCTGACTCTGACATACATCACATTTGCAATAGAGCTTAAGGATAGGGTGGTCATCCCTCAAACCTCCCTGTTTCACTAACTTTATGAATCCAAGACTTTTGCCTCTCAAATTCCAAAGGCCCTATGGCTTCAAAAATTCCCAGCTCCTCAGAAAGCTGACTTCCTATTTTATCAGTGTCCCTTTGACTGATAAACAATATTTTAGTATAAAATGGCAATAAAGCAGATGCATTTTCTTGCCACAACTTTTTTGGAGCAAATTAAAGAAAACTGGTCATTTGACCCAGATAGTCAGTCTATCTGAAAAATTGAGAATGTTGACAAATGCATAGGTCTCCATTCTTTTTTTTTTTCTTTTTTTGCGATGAAGTTTCACTTTTGTTGTCCAGGCTGGAGTGAAATGGTGCAGTCTCAGTTCACTACATCCTCCACCTCCCGGGTTCAAGTGATACTCCTGCCTCAGCCTCCCAAGTAGCTAGGATTACAGGTGTGTGCCACCACGCCTGGCTAAGTTTTTGTATTTTTTAGTAGAAACAGGGTTTCACCATGTGAGCCAGGCTGGTCTCAAACTCCTGACCTCAGGCGATACACTCACCTCAGCCTCCCAAAGTGCTGGGATCACAGGCATAAGCCACCGCGCTGGGCAGGTCTCCATTCTTAAAAATCCAGCATTTTTGTATAAGACCAAAACTTTACTTGGATTATGAATTGCAGGCCTTGATTGAGAAGAGGAAGTGTGACAGGGAAGAGAACTGTAGAGGTTTTCTGACGGTTACCGAGCCCCTACTGCACGCCAGGAGTAGCTTGTGCTTGTTGCGTCCCTTCCATTAACTCAGGTCATATTGCCTAATTCACAAAGAGGCCCAGAGAGGCAGTCGAGGTGTAGAGAGGTTTAGTAACATGCCCACTGCCTCATAACTTGTAGGTAGTGAAACCCTCAGGAAGAGTTGAGCTCAGATTTGAATCCAGAGTCTTCACTTCTAACCCCCGTGCAATGCTATCCTTACCTTACTGTGCAAACACATCTCATTTCTCTGCATTAGGATGCACAGGTTTATATTTTTTTTAAAGTAGGGAATAACTGTCTTATTTTGTACCTATTGTCTGTTTTCACAGCCTGCTGTGAACATTTGCTTTCAGCTGGGACATCGTTGCCCTCCACTATGATACCCAAGCGTGGGTCATCTCTACATTGCCTCTTTACTTCCCCATAAACAGCCTATTGCAGTGGGTACCATTTGATAATAGTCATTTTCTCTTACCTGAGACCATGCCTCTGTCACTGAGGCTCTTCCCCTCAATGGCTAGTGACTCTCACCCCTACACTCCTGCAGAAGGCCTGGCACACAGTGGGTGCTCAATACGGGTTCTCTGGCAGAATGAACATGGGAACAAATAGAACGATTAAGGTATTGGGCTCTCCATTTTACAAATGAGAAATCTAGTCTTGGTCTCTCTGGTACCACAGTCTTTCCCAAAGTTGCCCAGCACAGTAGAGGAGAATTGTACCTCAGGCCCAGGTTTCCAGGATCCTGGTCTAGTGTAATTTCAGTTTCTAGTGGTGTGGTCCACACACATGAATATTTAAATCACTATCTCCTGGAGATAACCCAAGTGATGACTCCAATGGTAAACAATCGAGGCTGTGCATCACGGCTACAAAGGGGCTTTGTCCAGGTGGGTGGATTTTCTGTGTCCCTTACACCATGTGAATTTCCAGCATCATGGTTTATGCTAATCCTCTTTCCGAAATAGTTTCCTGGTGACCTTCTCCTGGTGCCAACCCCAGAATACAATGGGCTGAGTAACTGGCAGGTCCAGATACAGAAAATGAGTGAGCAATGCCTTTCCCAGCTAAAAATTCCTCCAGCTCACCCAGGGTGTGCTAGGGGAGAAGCTCTCCCATGTCCTGAATGACCAGCACTAGAGGATTCAGGGCACCCACTGCAAATTGTCACCAAATGACTATGACACTAATGTGGCTCTTTGCACCGTGGCTAAGTGAAACCAGAGGCCTCCAGTCAAATGTGAGCTGAAAGCTATATAGTGATAAATAGATTAAATGAATAGAAAGAACAAAAATTAAGAAGCCTCACCCCGAATATGGCACTTGTGACGAATCTCTGTGTCAGTCTCCCAGCAAAACTGAAACATAATTCACCTTCAGATTACCAATGCCTGCATTAATGCCCCGTGCTAACATCGGCTCTGAGATATGAGGGAGAGACCCTCTAGGAAGGCTGTGAGAAGTATGACTGGGAGCCGGAAAATGAGATAGTGAGCTGGGCAGGGTGACAGTTTATGGAGAATGGGGAAATGAAGAGGGAAGTGTTTTAGCAAAATGGATGCTATCAGGATGGCTGAGGCTTTAGAACCAGATGGAGTGCCATGGCCTCTCTTGGATACTGGTTCTGGGCTTTGCATCTGGAAAGACAGAGCCTGGTTTAGGAATAACGATGGCCAAGATCTTTCTCATTTAAGTGTCTGGTAAAATATCACCTCGTCAGAGAAGCCTTCCCTAACACCTTACTAACATTGGGTACACCCTGTCAGTTTTCTAGCACAGTGTCTCACCTGTGTGTGTTTTCCATTCGTAGCATTTGTTACCATTTGAAATTTTTAAAAACATTGTTTCTTTTCTAGTTTTTTGTCCATCTCCTGTTCCTTTTGGTGCCCTACCGTGTCCTTTACATTTAGCTTCGTGCCTGACACATAGTGCTTCATTAACAAGTGTCAGTGTGCTAAGTGAATTTCTAATCGCATAGCAGTTAGATCATAAATAGTCAATGGGACCATGTGATGTCTCATGGTCCCAGGGATCATGAGATCCAGAGTGACAGAGGATGGAAGTTCACTTTTCCTCTCTATGCAACAGGAAGCAAGGGAGTGACCCTTAGAGTAACTGCAAGATGACCCTGTTGGCTGCTGTGTGACAGGTAGATTAGAACAGTCCCAGAAGCAGGTAGAGAGGTGTTTCAGTTAGCTGTTGCTGTGTAACAAACTACTCCAAACTTAGAGACTTGAAATAATCATTCTATGTGGTCATGTTTCTGTAGGTCAAGAATTCCAGTAGGGTTCAGCTGGTTGTCAACGGGATCTTTCACTTAGCCTTTTTCAACAGGTAACTTAGGCAGGAAAATCCAAAAAAGCTTCACTCATACACCTGGCACCTTGGTAATTCTTTGCATGGCTTCTTTCTGTGTGCTATTTCGTCTTCCCTTATAGCTAATCAGATGTCTCAGATGTCTTCACTGATGGTTGGCTTTTTTTTTTTTTTTTTTTTTGAGATGTAATCTTGCTCTGTTGCCCAGGCTGGAGTGCAGGGTGCTATCTCCAATTACTGCAACCTCTGCCTCCTGGGTTCAAGTGATTCTGCTGCCTCAGCCTCCTGAGTAGCTGGGACTACAGGTGCACACCAGCATGCCTAGCTAATTTTTGTATTCTTAGTAGAGACAGACTTTTACCATGTTGGCCAGGCTGGCCTCCAACTCTTGAACTCAGATAATCCACCCGTCTCAGCCTCCCAAATTTCTGGAATTATAGGCGTAAGCCACCATGCCTGGCCTGGTGGTTGGCTTTTAAAGGCATCAAGTCAAGCATGTGAGAGCAGAAGCTACAGCTCTCTTGAGGCCCAGCCATAGAAATTACACACCATCATTTCCACTCTGTTCTTTTGGTCAAAGCAGCCCAAGATTATTTCAAAATCAAGAGGAAGGGAGATAAATGACAGCTCTTGATGAAGATTGGCAAAGAATGTGTAGCCATTTTCAAACTAATCCAAGGAGAGAATGGTTAGGACATTGTTGTAATAAACCTAGCCTAAGGTTGTAGCAATAGAGATGGGTAGAGATGCTTTAGCGGGAGATATAGTTGTAGTTAGATATGACCAGACTTGATAATGGTTGTCTTAGGGTGTCTGGATGAGGGAGAAGTTGTTTATCTCTACTGGTTTCCTATTAATTACTCTATGAAAAAATTAGGACAAACTCTGTGGCTTAAAACAATACAAATTTATTCTCTTATAGTTTTGGAGGTCAAAAATTCAAAATGAGTTTCACAAAGCTAAAATCAAGGTGTCAGCAGGACTGGATCCTTCTGGAGTCTTCAAGGAGCATTTGTCCCTTGCCTCATCAGTCTCTGGAGGCAGTTGTGACCCCTTCTTCCAACCTCAAAGCCAATAGTGTAGGATTTTTGCAGGGAGAGTCCTAGGAACAGTGAGACAAGTTGGGGAGAGGCAAGTGAGGCAGGGGCAGAATCAAGATTCAAGCAGACTGAATATGAAAACTTTATAGGATGGGGGCTGGACATGATGGGTCATGCTTGTAATCTCTGCATTTTGGGAGGCTGAGGTAGGCAAATCGCGAGGTCAGGAGATTGAGACCATCCTGGCTAACACGGTGAATACTAAAAATACAAAAAATTAGCTGAGCATTGTGTTATGTGCATATAGTCCTAGATACTCAGGAGGCTGAGGCAGGAGAATGGCTTGAACCTGGGAGGTGGAGGTTGCAGTGAGCCAAGATCGTGTCATTGCACTCCAGCCTGGATGACAGAGCGAGACTTCTTCTCAAAAAAAAAAAAAAAAAAAAAAGAAAAAGAAACATTTATAAGATGTCCAAGTGGAGATGCCATAAAAAGTCAGATGAGTGTATGAGTCTCACATTTCAGAGCTAGAAATATACACTCTATGTTTTCCAATATAAAGTTATATAAGTACCGGGTGTGTTGTTTCATGTCTGTAATCCCAGCACTTTGGATGGCTGAAATGGGCAGGTCACGAGGTCAGGAATTCAAGACTAGCCTGGAAAACATGGTGACAGCCCATCTGTACTAAAAGTACAAAAATTAGTTGGGTGTGGTGGCACGCCTGTGATCCCAGCTACTGGGGAGCCTGAGATAGGAGAATCACTTGAACCCGGGAGATGGAGTTTGCAGTAAGGTGAGATCATGCCATTGCTTTCCAGACTGGGAGGCAAAGCAAGACTCTGTCTCAAAAGAAAAAAAAATATATGAGGATGGTTGAAGTCATTTAGGAAGAGATTTCATACCAACATTGTCCAATGGAAATATAATGTGAGCCAGAATTGTAAATTTAAATGTTCTGCTAGCCATATTAAAAAATTAAAAAGAAACAGGAAAATTGATATTAGTAATATCTTCTTTAACCTGATGTATTATGTAATGATCATTCTATCATTTAATCAACATAAAAACCAATGAGATATTTTAGATTACTTTTCCACAGTTAGTTTTAGAAATCTAGTGTATTAGCTCACTTTTCAATTCAGACTAGCCCATTTCTTTTTGATGGAGAAAATATAATTCAAGGAATTATTTTTACTATTATTTTTGATTGACAAATCATCTTTGTATCCATTTATGAGGTATAATGTGATGTTTTGATACATGTATAAAATGGTATAATTAAATCAAGCTAATTAGCATATCCATCACCTCACTTACCTATCATTTTTATATGCTGAGACATTTGAAATTGACTCTCTTAGTTATTTTGAAATATATAATACCTTATTATTGACTCTAGTCATCATGCTGTGTAATAGATCTCAAAACGTCTTTCTCTTGTCTATCTGAAACTTTGTACTCTTAGATTAAAAAAAAAAACTCCCCAGTCCCTCCTTGCACCCCAGGTAACCATCATTCTCCTGCTTCTAGGAGTTTAGCTTTATTAGATTTCCCCTACAAGTGAGATCATGTGGTATTTGTCTTCTGTGCCTTAGCCATATTTCTCCTATCCATTGGCCACCTGTGTCTGCTGGTGATCTATTGGACAGCACAGCTTTAGAAAGAAGAGATTCTAGAAGTTAGCCCTGAGTAATTCCAGCATTTAATGGTTGGATACAGAAAAAGCTTGAAGGTAGGAGAAAAACCAGGACAGTGTAATACTGCACAGGTAGGAAAAGTCTTAAGAAGTGATTTGAGCAGCTATGTTGAATGCTGGTGCAAAGATAGATAAGATGAGATGGAGAAAGTTCCACAAAACTGCTGCTAATTCAGAGAAACAGAAAGAAAGACCACTTCCAGTCCAGGTGTGGTGGCTTATTCCTGTAGTCCCCACACTTTGGGAGGCAAGCTGGCTGGGTCACTTGAGATTAGGAGTTCAAAACCAGCCTGGCAAACATCAAAAAACACTGTCTCTATTATAAATACAAAAATTAGCAATGTGTGGTGGTGCACACCTGTAATCCCAGTGACTCAGGAGTCTACAGCAGAAGAATTGCTGAACCCAGGGGCCGCAAGTTGCAGTGAGCCCAAGATCATATCACTGCGCTCCAGGTTACACAACAAGAGTAAGACTCCATCTCAAAAAAAAAAAAAAAGATTCTTCTAGATGCTCACTCTTTGGATGTGTTTCTGTTTCCTACACTCTTTTCCTACTGTCTTTGGGTAATGGAGGGAAGGATGCCACAGGACACACAGCTGGGGGAACTTCCCCTTGCAGAGCCTCTGCTAGACCATCCCACACCACTGTGTAATAACTCGAAAATGGCTTTGGAACTTAAAAGTAACTTCATCCAAGAAGAACTGCAGTTTGGATGCAGTTCGGGTATAAAACAACCACCTTCACTCCTCTGTGTTAGTGTAAAGCTTGCCTTCTGTAAAATGTCTTAAGCAGAAGAGCTACAAAGTAAAATACTCATGGATTATATTGTGATTTGATATCAGCATGTAATAAGATAGTGACAGCTTAAAGGTTCTTCTAAAACTAGATATGAAATTTGAATGTGGCACCTGTCTATAATTTCTAAAGCACTTTGGCTTTTTCTCAGCTACATGGTGATAGTGAGTTCTTCTCAACAAGTGCTCTAGGGAAATCAGCTTCTCAATTTGCATGAGATAGAGGGGCTTCCTAAGACATGAGACTTTCAGTTTATCCTGAGCAAGCTGCCCTGGTTTTTCTGAGACATAGGGGCTTCCCAAGATGTGGGACTTTTAGTGCTAATTCCAGGAAGAGTCCTGAACAATAGACAATGAGTTGGTTGCCCAACTAAACTGGGAGGGCTTCTGACCAAGGACCTCCTGAAATTGTCAACCCAAAGAGAAGAACTGCCTCTTAGGGCTGACTGATGCTCTTGAAAGGGATTATAAAGCCTGAATGCCAATTTTTTAATTTGCAAAGAGAAATGATGTGACAAGGACCAGGAAACTCAAAATCCATGTGGTCAGCATTTTCTCTCTCTCTATAAAGCCCATCTATTAATTTAAAGAGCAGAATGACTATCACATGCATTGAAATACACAAAGTCTAAACGATCAGCAAATTCTTTCCTGATGTGAAGTCAGTCTATTAATTTACAGAGAAAAATTACTATCACAGAGGCTGGAATACTCGAACTCCACGTGGTCAGCACATTTTCTGCTTCTACTCTACCCTTCGCGGAAGACCAATTCATAATCAGAAGACTGCTTAGTGAGCATGAAGTGTTGGTTCCAGGGAACGCTTGAAGGCACTGGGCTAAGAAAGCCTAACTTTACCCATGGGTTCAGACTGTCTCTATCACCAAATGCTACAGTCTTTGCTTCAACAGTTTTCCCTGCCTCTAGGATGAGTACTACAAAGTTGCCACCAGGAGGCATCTTATTTCCCAACCTGCGTGGATGGCTGACCTTTTTAAGCAGGGTTCATTCTTTAGATGTGCTAGTATCTTCAATTAGGTAGTAGAATTTCACTTTCCTAGGAGCCATTTTGTTTTTGCTACATTTATCTTTGCCCTCATTCCAAAGAGGAGCCTTCATTCTCTTTCTACAAAGTCTTGCAGCAACAGAAGTCACTGTATCCCTGAGTAAGGCTGGTCAGTATTGTGGAGGCTCTGCATAGTACAGCGGTTAAGGGCACAGGCTTAGAACTGAGAAATACCTACCACCTACTTATTTACTAGCATGCAGAACTTGAGCAAGTCACTATATCCCTTTGAGCCACAGTTTCCACCTCTGTAAAATGGGAACCGTCCAGATTTGGTTGTATCAAGGGCTAAATGATAGCAAACAAGTAAAGGAATCCGTATAGTTTTTGAGACATGATCATGCTCGAGAAATGACAGCCAACAACCATACAAACGATGATCATTTTTTGTTGCAGTTTGGAAGTATTCATGTTTTACAGCCTCCACAAACTAAGATTTATGATCGAAGAACCTCATTGAATATTTAACTTTAGGGATAAAATGCACAAAATATAATACTTTTAGTGCAACTGATTTATTATAGTCAAGGGAAATGATTGAATAACGAAAGTAGGTTAGGAAAATATTGAAACAGAATAGGGTGAAGAAAAGCATTTTAATGAAAAAGGAAAGGCAGAGAGCAGAGTAGTAATCTCTCTTGGTTCCTCTCCTTCTCCATTGCCTGCTTCACCTGCTCCTCTCTTCTTCTCCCTGGCATGTAGATACTACTAGAGTGTCTCAGGCCTCAGATGCTCTCTTTCCTCCATCCCACCACTTGCTCTGGCCAAAAAGTTTGAAGGAGGACCTACAAAAAATATCCCTGGGCTGGCCTTAAGAAGCCTTTACCCTCGTTCTAAACTCTGAGGCTACCAGAGCGTGATCAGTTCATCATCTCAGCCAATCCTCTCAGCTACTCTACTGGATCCATATTACTGCTGTTTGTTTTATGAAAGATACACTGAGGACTTAGCAAAACAAGAGCCCCACCCGAGATGGACAGCAGAGAACATTGCCACAGTCAGATCTGACGGGTTGAATTGTACACAGCAGATGCCAATTTCCAATGAAATAATAATCCTATTTTTGTTAAGTTCCAGATATTGTTCTCATCATTTTATAGGCATTATCTCACTTAGTGTCTAAAAACTCCTAAGAGATTGCCATAATGACTTTCATCCCCACTTTATTATCTGTCTAGAAGAAAGAATGGAGGCTTATGGAGGAAAACTGAGTGACTGTCGATAGCTAAGTAGAACATCTCAAGACTCTGTAACTTCAGAGACTAGTCACATAAGAAATATGCTACCTTCTCACTTGCATGATAGCATTCAGGGTTTGGCAAATGTTGAGCAAGCCAAGAATGTGAGGCTGACGTGTGGTAGAATTCTCACACTCATTGCTCTTTTTGTCATAACCAGCCTCCTTAAATACTGTGGCCTGATCCACCGAACCTGCCCCCTGACAGTTCTCTGGGACTTCCCAATGAGCCTTTGCCATCACCAAATAGACTGGCCTCCATGGTCTTCATCTTTACTGCCATTATTTAAAAACTATGCCCATAGCTCTGCAAGAAGAATTCAGCAGGCAGTTGGCATAAGAAGGTTGGGCATGGTTTACATCTTTGAAGCTTCAGTATTTTAAGTCTGCAGGTTCATTGAGTGCAAGGGCTGTGGGCACCCTGCTTGCCAATGTTTGTGCCTTGACTCTTCTCCACCCCCTTGTTGTTCAATTTCTGGCCAATGTCTAAACTCCAAAAGGAAATATGGTCTTTTGCATCATGACACATGATTGCCACCCACTGGTAAGAATGTTTTCACTATGAAGATTTGGAAGGTCTGCCGCTGGGGCAAAAGGCATCCATTTCCCATGCCCCCAGTTGAGTTGTCTGGGTATCCAAGAACAAGAAGCATTAAGTGCTTCAATTTAAGTCAGATTCTCAGAACCCCAAAGGCATGTGCTTCCATTATCCTGTAAAACATCTAATTAAATTATTTGTTCAAATCTTGAATTATTTTTGTCAATATGCATT
>PVKP010029888.1:0-28511 GCA_004027715.1 Plecturocebus donacophilus | reverse complement strand
AAGCTGTGGAGGTTGATTAGGTCCCATTTGTCTATTTTGGCTTTTGTTGCCAATGCTTTTGGTGTTTTGGTCATGAAGTCCTTGCCTATACCTATGTTCAGAATGGTTTTGCCTAGGTTTTCTTCTAGGGTTGTTATGGTGTTAGGTCTTATGTTTAAGTCTTTAATCCATCTGGAGTTAATTTTAGTGTAAGGTGTCAGGAAGGGGTCCAGTTTCTGCTTTCTGCACATGGCTAGCCAGTTTTCCCAACACCATTTATTAAACAGGGACTCCTTTCCCCATTGCTTGTTTTGTCAGGTTTGTCAAAGATCAGATGGTTGTAGATGTGTGGTGTTGCCTCTGAGGCCTCTGTTCTGTTCCATTCGTCTATATCTCTGTTTTGGTACCATACCACGCTGTTTTGATTACTGTAGCCTTGTAGTATAGTTTGAAGTCCGGTAGTGTGATGCCTTCCACTTTGTTCTCTTTGCTTAGAATTGACTTGGCAGGCCAGGCGCAGTGGCTCAAGCCTGTAATCCCAGCACTTTGGGAGGCCGAGGTGGGCGGATCACGAGGTCAAGAGATCAAGATCATCCTGGCCAACATGGTGAAATCTCGTCTCTACTAAAAATTAAAAAAATAAAAAAATTAAAAAAAACTGGGCATGGTGGTGTTCGCCTGTAGTCTCAGCTACCCAGGAGGCTGAGGCAGGAGAATTGCTTGAACCCAGGAGGCGGAGGGTGCATTGAGCCGATATCGTGCCACTGCACTCCAGCCTGGCGCCTGGAAACAGAACAAGACTCTGTCTCAAAAAAAAAAAGAAAAGAAAAGAGAAGAATTGACTTGGCTATGCGGGCTCTCTTTTGGTTCCATATGAAGTTTAAGGTGGTTTTTTCCAGTTCTGTGAAGGCCATTGGTAGCTTGATGGGGATAGCGTTGAATCTATAAATTACTTTGGGCAGTATGGCCATTTTCACGATATTGATTCTTCCTAACCATGAACATGGAATGTTTCTCCATCTAGTTGTGTTCTCTCTTATTTCGTTGAGCAGTGCTGTGTAGTTCTCCTGAAGAAGTCCTTTACGTTCCTTCTTAGTTGTATTCCTAGGTATTGTATTCTCTTTGTAGCAATTGTGAATGGCAGTTCGTTCTTGATGTGGCTTTCTTTAAGTCTTTTATTGTTGTATAGGAATGCCTATGATTTTTGCACATTGATTTTGTATCCTGAGACTTCGCTGAAGTTGCTTATCAGTTTCAGGAGATTTTGGGCTGAGACAATGTGGTCCTGTAAATATACAATCATGTTGTCTGCAAATAGAGACAATTTGACTTTCTCCTTTCCTATTTGAATATGCTTTATTTCTTTTTCTTGCCTGATTGCTCTGGCTATAACTCCCAATACTATATTGAATAGGAGTGGTGAGAGAGGGCATCCTTGTCTAGTGCCAGATTTCAAAGGGAATGCTTCCAGTTTTTGCCCATTCAGTATGACATTGGCTGTTGGTTTGTGGTAAATAGCTTTTATTTTTTTGAGATACGTTCCATCAATACCTAGTTTATTGAGGGTTTTTAGCATAAAGGGCTGTTGAATTTTGTCAAAGACCTTCTCTGCATCAGTTGAGATAATCATGTGGTTTTTGCCTTTGTTTCTGTTTATGTGGTGAATTACATTTATAGACTTGCTTATGTTGAACCAGCCTTGTATACCCGGGATGAAGCCTACTTGATCATGGTGGATAAGCTTTTTGATGTGCTGTTGCAATTGGTTTGCCAGTATTTTATTGAAGATTTTTGCATCTATGTTCATCATGGATATTGGCCTGAAGTTTTTTTTTCTTGCTGAGTCTCTGCCAGGTTTTGGTATCAGGATGATGTTGGCCTCATAAAATGATTTGGGAAGGATTCCCTCTTTTTGGATTGTTAAGACCACAGCTCTTAAAAAAAAAAAAGAGTTTGTTTTTTTTTTTAAAGAAACAAAACCAAGAGAATATGGGACTATGAAGTCAGAGAAAGAATCATTCACTATTTAGAGAGCTGACAAGATGTCACAAGAGAAGAGGATTGAAAATGGTCTGTGAGCTTGGTGTGGTGGCTTACATCTGTAATCCCAGCACTTTGGGAGGCTGAGGCTGGTGGATCACTTGAGGTCAGGAGTTCAAGACCAGCCTGGCCAACACAGTGAAACCCCATCTCTACTAAAACTACAAAAATTGGGTGACCCATGCCTGTAGTCCCAGCTACTAGGGAGGTTCAGGCACAATAATTGCTTGAACCCAGGAGGCAGAGGTTTCAGTGAGCCAAGATGGTGCCACTGCACATAACTCCAGTGTGGGTGAAAGAGCAAGATCCCCGCCCTCGCCCTCCAAAAAAGGAGAAAAAGCAAATTACTAGGTGAGACCTGGAGAAAGCTTTTTAGGCCTGGGTGGACTTTTATAATTTTTTAAAGGACTCAGATTCATAGTATACAAAGAAGTTTATTTGATATATAGAGCAGAGCCAAAAATGATATTTTATGCATAATAGTGATGTGAGCACTTGGTGAGGGGAAGAGTCCTTTAGAAAGAGAAAGGCTGAAAATGCCATGCAGGGGAGAGTATCAATGAGACCAGGAGAGTAATCAGTGGTGTGAGGCCTGTGAGACTAGGGAAGGACAGTGCACCAGAGCATATCTGGACTCACTGACCTTTGAAAGGAGGAGAAAGAAAGGAGCATTTTGAAATAGATAGAAGTAGGATTACACATGGTGGAGGGAAGGTAAGGAAATGTCCTTTTGGCAACTTCTCTTCTTCAGAAAGAAAACAACACTGACAGGCCCTTTCTCTCTCTCTCTCTCTCTCTCTCTCTTTCTCTCTAACAGAGTTTTACTCTGTCACCCAGGCTGGAGTGCAATGACGCGATCTCCACTCACTGCAACCTCTGCCTCCCAGGTTCCAGTTATTCTGCTACTTTAGCCTCCCAAGTAGCTGGGATTACAGCCACTCAACACCACGCCCGGCTAATTTTTTGTATTTTTAGTAGAGACGGCATTTCACCATGTTGAAGAGGCTGGTCTCAAACTCCTGACCTCAGGTATTCTGCCCTCCTCGGCTTCCCAAAGTGCTGGGATTACAGGCATGAGCCACTGCACCTGGACTGACAGGCATTTATATATAGGCTGAGGACATACTGCCTCCTCCAACACATACAAAATCACACATACTCAAGGTCATAAAGAAGAAGATAGAGGGGGAATAACTAGTTTATTTCATGAGGAACCAAAATAACAATAGCAACAGGAATAATTATGACTCTTTGGGACTAAATTCCATTCCTTAAAGTTCATGCTAAAAACTCAGTTAAAATAAAGGGTTTGCCTAAAATTAGTTGCAAACAAGCCTTTAAAGGTTAGACAAAGAAATGAAGTTGATTATTTAGTTCCTGTCCTGAGATATGGCTAGAATGGGATGAGCTGTATAGCTAATGTGGAAAGTAAAACTTTTCAATTGTGTTTCCTTTGCATTCTTTGACATGATGTATAAATCAGAACCAACTGAATTAAACAGGTAAGGCTTAGCATTTGAATACAATGTTTAATGGTACCTACACAGCAATTTATGAGAAATTGCTATTGAGCTCAGATATTATCATGACCACTTTTACCAAGCACTATAGTTCAATACATGTATTACGATATATATTTTTTTAAAAATAAAAAACAAATTTACATTACTTATTTTTCTCTACATTATTAGCATTAGTAGACAGACTCTTCTTGCCAAATCTGGTAAGAAACATTATCTCAGTTGTGCCTACATGATAAAATGTCTTACAATGTCACAGTGTTTTATAGCATAACAATGGAAGGGAAAAAGGATTAAAGGCGTTTAAAATTAAGAAATTCACACACTATACAAATTTGTGATTCTTATCTTTGGTTTGTCCAATTCAAAATCCATAGACTGTATATATGTGTATTTGTTCTGAATTGCAGAAAAAAAAAGAAATCTCAATGGAAGTATAGAATTTAAAATAACTGAAAATAGCTTTGGCATTGCTGTGTGTTTCTATACCGATATTTTAAAATCTGGTACTAGCTTTTCTTTTTGCTTTATGCCCTTTAAAGGACTCAGATTCATAGTATACAAATAAGTTTATTTGATATATAGAGCAGAGCCATAAACCATATTTTATGCATAACAGTGATTAAATGCACAGTTGATATATTTCACTAAGATGAAAACCATGTCGAAAGGCTTACATTTTGATAACTTTCCTTTTGGGGGGCATTTCTAAATTATTTAAGTTGAAGAATAAAATGACTTGTTTGTGAATTTACATGCTCTTTTTAATCATCTTTAGGTAATGCTGATATGGCAAAGACGCTTAATTACAGGCAGCAGTAGGAAACTACTGAGTAAAAGGCACAGAATCATTTCGTATATGAGCCCATGAGGAATATTCTGTTCAAGGAATGGAGACATAAGAAAATTACCTAACTCATGAACCACAAACTAAGAGCGTAGTCAGCTGTTGTAAATGCGTATCCAACAACACACCATTATGTATCTTTGGTGTAATTATATTTGTTTATTACACACCTGTACTGGAGAGTAAAGGCTATTTGCATTACTTGTGGTTTTCTCTATCAAAACAGCATTGGCATTATGAAGCTTATCAAGATTATGTATGATTTCTCTGGCTTGAGTAAGTCCCTTTATTTTGTGTACAACTAAAACATGATTAAGGAGAAAAATTAAGAACTGTTTTAAACATTTTAGCAAAGAATTTCTAAATTTATAAATGTAGTGAATTTTACATTTCTAGACAAATGTCATCAAATTACCAAGGCTTTGTAAATCAGCCTATGTTTAGAAAGAGAGTAAAAAAGTTAGATGAATTCAACACTTAATTTTTTCCCTAGAGTTTCATGTTAAAGAATATTAATTATAAAGATGCTGGTGGTGTTAACAGAGTACTTATGAATACGGAAAAATGTCGGACTTCCAAATAATTTGTTATAAACTTTTTTTACAAGTCACACTAAACAATCTAGACAAAATCATTTTGTATGTTTGAGCGCATTTACTGACTAAATGAAATTATTAAACCATTATGTAGAAGAATACATTTTAGAAGCAACAATATCTGTGTATCAAAGACAACTTTGGAAGCTCATTAAGTGGCTCAATAGAAGAATTTTATGAAGCAATTCATTTATATACATTATCAAAATTTGTTACTTTTACAGATTAGAGTTCCCTAATGATTTTGATGTATACTTATAAGCATCCAACAGTCATTAGTTAGTTACCATCCTTTAATTTCATGTGTATCTATGATTAACAAGTTCTCTCTTTACTCCTGTCTGTCTTCCTTTACAAAGAGGAAAAGTGAGGTTACAATAAGGAAGACCACGCATGTCCTGATGAACATAATCCTATCATCATAGTGAAAATAATACCATTTCAGAGGAATACACAACAAATGGTACCCAATGCCCAGAGAAAAGTAAAATTCTATTTGGGATTCCCATAGGGTCTAGTACCAATCACACAAATGAAATTTGATAGTTTTTCAGGAAGACAAAAGCTTAGTAAAATAACAGGTTTGGATCTGTGACAAATATAATAATAGCAAAGGAAAAGGACTAAATAATATATTAATTTGTAGTAGACACAGCAAGGAGCAGCTGGTGGTATGAAAAAATGTAGTAATTTCAGTAGCTATCTCATAATATGAAACATGAATTGTATTTTTACAAGCACAGAAAAACTACAAGTAAAAATCTAGAAATACAAACAAGTTTGTAGAACTGTAAGTGTCTAGCAATTTTTTTCTTAGAATAAAACATAGGATCAAATATAAAGATAAAATTTTTTTAGCTCTGCTTATAATATCATATTTTAAAGCTCCTATAGGCCATTCATTCACAAAATCAAAGACATTAAGATAAACTGGTCACCTTTTTATATCACATTATAAGTTCCCAAACTAATTTTGCATCATTTTATTACTATTTAGATTATTATTCTATAACATATTTTTAAATAATATTTTTCAACTCATTTGATTTAAAAAGAATTATTTTTGAACAACAATTGCAGCAAATTTTTTTCTAAAGCATTGCCTTTACAGAGAAACCATCTGAGATGACTAAAACAATGAGGTAATTTTTTAGAATGTAGATTATCTCCACTATGTCTATTACATATTTTTGCAAGTCAGCAAATTATTTCATTTTCCTCTCCCTAGTATGGAAATTTAATCTAGGTATTTATTTCATTTTCGGTAACCTATTTGAAGAAAGACTAACTACCCTTCAGTATACAGTATTACATTATGCATTCAAAACTGATACTATAAATTACACAATCTAACAAAAAATTATTAATGGTTTATGGGGTGCGGAGAGGACAACCAGGAAACCTCAACTGCCAGCAATAGAATGTAATATTTCTGTTTCCCCCTAGTGAAAGGAAAGGAACCCAGAGTGTTTGTGTTTAAACACTGCATCCACTCTTTCACACAGCACTGTTTATAAAGACAAGGCACAGTAAGGCCCCCAAATATGCATCAAGTCTATACCATAGACCACCCTTAAATGTCAGTCAACATATATTCTTAAGCTACAGCTGGGTACTTCTATTCATTTTAATATGCAATTCATGACAGTAGAATACGGAGAGACTTGTTATTCTACTGTATTATACTGGTGTTCGAATTTGCCAGTTATTTTCCTTTGCTACTGTTACTAGCACTTCTTCCAATTGGAGTCATTTTTTCTTTTCTTTTCTTTTTAGTTATTTTTCTTTTTTTTCTAAAGAGACGGGGACTCACTATGTTGCCCAGGCTGGAGTGCAGTGGCTATTCACAGGCGCCCACCCTACTACTGATCAGCATGGGAATTTTGATCTGCTTCACTTCCAAACTGGGCAGTTCACCCCTCTTTAGGTAACCTCATGGTCCCCTAATCTGGAGAGGTCACCATAATGGCAAACTTAGTGCTGACACCTGACTGGCAAAGTTCATTACAGCCTCTAATTCCTAGGCCCAAGTGATCCTCCCACTTCAGCCTCCCCAGTAGCCAGGACTGCAGGTGTGACACTGCTCCCAGTAAACTGAGTATTTTATAATTGTTAATTAAAATCACTGGATGTAGATTCTAAATCTTTTTTGATCATTTTTAAATCACCCAAATTAGAGAAAAGATCTTGTAAGCTGCAGTGAATTTTTCTGAAATTCTGTGTTGCAGAGAATGAATGTCTCCACAAGATGTAGGAGTACACTGGGGAGGACCCTCGTTAAGCCACTCACAGCCACCCCAGGTGGACAGGGAAATCCCAGGTGGACATCAGGAACTTGTTGGGTCATCCATTCATACAGGTGATTTTTCCTACCACTTTTCTACACCAGGAGTCTAATTCAAACTGCTGATTGGGTGTTTTGTAGAAACAGTACAACGAAGAGAATTAAGTCTACTACAGCAGCCATAGGGGTTAGGCTGGGTAGCAGGATTTGTGCTGAAGGCTGTCGAAGCAAAACTAATCAGGAGCTGATCCACTCAGAGAACATAGACCCTCCCTCCCTTCACTTACGTCATACCCTTCATGATAACAGTTATCATAAAACAGCAGTTAATCTCAAAAAAATGTAAATCTATAGGCAAATGTAATTCAATGCACAGAATTTTATTTTACAGGAAAATTTAATTTTATAGAAAAAATAATTATATATGACAAATTTAAGTACAGATTAATATAAATTTTATTATAATTTCTTGGATGTGTGCTCACCATTATACTATTTCAAAGTCTCAGAAAAACCAAACTTTCTATTAAAGGATCTTACCTAAAGTGAAACTGAAGCTTATCATATCCTACTTTGTAAATAAGCTTCATTCCAATTCTATTAAAATTACAGAATAACTCATATTTGTTTTGCTTTGTTGTTTTGTTCACAGTAGTATTTCCTATGCTAGCAATGAAAAGCTCATTCACTGCAGGATACTCCTTTCTGTGTTTTTCATCCTTAAATTAATACATTAATACATTCTTAGTACATGAAGACAATATTCTTAGGACTCATGAATCTGTTATCTGTCCCTTCTATTGCCTAGATTTAATTTGATGTTGGTCTGGAGTCTTTCTACAGTGTGCTAAAAGAGGGAATTTGTGGATTTATCTTGTTTTGTTTGTTTCGTTCTGGATACTAGTCAATATTTCCAGGGTGGATTGGGGAATTGTAGCTAGGATCCATGTAATGTAAAGGAAAATAAAACTGCTTTGCAATTTTGTTTAATTTTTCTATGATGATGCTAGTCATGAATCAGATAAGTTGTTATACACAGGATCATAGGATATGCAGTGTAGTAGGTTGAATTGTGTTTCCAAAAAAGATATATTCAGGTCCTAATTCACAGTACCTGTGAGTGTGGCCTTATTTATAAATAAGGTCTTTACAGATGTAATCAAGTGAAGAGGAGGTCATAGTGGATTAGGGCAGGCCCTACACCAGGTAAGTGGTGTCTTTATAAGAAAAAGGGAAGGAGATTGGACACAGACATAGAGGATACCACACACAGCAAAGATGGCCATGTGACAATGGAGGCAACGATGGGAGTGATGCAGCTATAAACCAGGGAACTATAAACCAAGAGACTATAAACCAAAGACGGCTACCAACTGCCAGGAACTCAGAGAAAGGCATGGGACCAGTCCTTTTCTCACAGTGTCCAGAAGGAATCCATCTTGCTTTTGGACTTCTGGCCTCCTGAACCTTCTATTAAAGCATCCTACCTAAAGTGAATCTGAAGTTTATCATATCCTACTTTTAAATAACCTCCATTCCAATTCTATTAAAATTACAGAATAACTCATATTTGTTTTGCTTTGTTGTTTTGTGCACTGAAGTATTTCCTATGCTAAAAAAGAATGTGAGAGAATGAATTTTTTTTGTTGTATCTCACCCAGTTTGTGGTCATTTATTATGATAGCCCTAGAAAACTAATGCGTGCAGTATATGCAGATTTGTAACTAACCGCACCTCAAATTGTTTTCTGCATAAGGGTCAATGTTAGCCAGGACTTCCCAAGCTTCCAGAGACACAGGTGAGAAACTTTCACTCTGTATCGGGAGAATTTTTTTTGATTTCCAAAAGTCTTAGGACATTGACTTACCTTTCCTTGTGATATGCCTTTTTGTTTTTTCTTTTTTTTTTTGAGTTGGAGTCTCACTCTGTCACAGCGCAGGCTAGAGTGCAATGGCATGATCTCGGCTCATTGCAAACTCCACCTCCCAGGTTCAAGCAATTCTCCTGCCTCAGCCTCCTGAGTAGCTGGGATTACAGGCGCCCGCCACCACGCCTGGCTCATTTTTGCATTTTTAGTACAGATGGGGTTTCACCATATTGGTCAGGCTGGTTTCAAACTCCTGACCTCGTGATCTGCCTGCCTTGGCCTCCCAAAGTGCTGGGATTACAGACAAGAGCCACCACCCCCAGCCCAATATACATTTTATTTATCCTCATTGTCATCTAAAGTTACAGCTTGAAAGAAAATAATTATGTTGAAAATTAGAAGCAAGAATTGCTTATTGTGAAACAGGTTTTGCAGAGAAACAATCATCTCATGATGGAGGCTATAACTTTTCCGTCTCTAGTTGCCTCCAAATTAATTTCCATTGTAAATGAGAATTTTTCAATTACAAATGAGTATGTCAATCATTCAATAACGTAAGTGTATTAGAAATCTTAAAAGTACACACATGGAAGAAGAAAAAAATACCTGACAGTATATATACCATACTAAAATGTTAATAGAATTAAGAGTTCCCAATTTTTTTCTTTTTGGTCGTACAACTTCCCAGATTTTGCTACACTGAGTATAAATTGCTTGTGTAATTTTTTTTAAAAAAAGAAAAACTAGTAGGGAGTTGCCTAGTACATGGCATGAAATTTGCATTTTTCCTAAGCCAGATGTTTCCCTTACCTTATCATGGTACCAAGAAAAATTAGGCAACAGACATACACGGGCTCCTTGCCTTGGAATTTTTTCCCTAGGCATGTGCACACATACAAACACACACACAAATCCAACTAATAGAGGAATGTTAGCTTTATCAGCAATGAGATGTAAAGGAGACATAAATCATGGATGTATCTGACATTTAACCAATTTAGATTCCTTTCACACAACTTTCAATTTCAAGTGTGTCCTATAATTCTCCATTTAGAGAAAACAACCCTGTGTGCTGATCAGAAGATGTCTAACCAGAATTGCCCCATCCCACAGCTTCTGCAAGCCCATGTGGTCATAATGGAGTGTGATGTAAATATGCAGTGCACAACCCAAGGAGCCACATGTGGCAGCCCTGAACCTAATCCTACTTTCTAGAAACACTCAGGGTTGTAAGGAGTCTAGAGCACTAAAAAATAGAAAAAAATGTCCTGTGTTATGGCATTACCGGTTTTAAAAGCCAATCGTATTTGTAGGCTTCCCATTAATATTGAGGCAAATGATATAGTTAAAAGGACCTACAAGGTCCCGTATGCCCAGCCCTCCCTTGCCAGCCACCTCCCCACCATGCTTGCTCACTCTCCACACCCTAGGCCTCACTCAGGCCCTCAAATGTGCTATGATCCTTCCTGCCACAAGGCATTTGCTTATGCTGTCTCCTCTTCCAGGATTCTCTTCCTCTCTACCTCTTTAACTAAATAATTTCAACTTATACTTTGGATCTCAGCTGAGTCTTGTTTACTGGAAGTAATTATCTTTTACCCTTGAGGCTATGTCAGCCACCCACTTCTTATGCTCTCACAATATTCCTCTCCTCCCTAGCACCAAGCCAGGAGGGAATTTTATATTTATTAGTATGTTTTTTTTTGTTGTTGTTAATGCCTATTGCTATCTCTGGAATATAAATTGTAAGAGGGCAGAGATAAAGCTGATTTATTTGGAGATAAAGCTGAATTTATTTGGATTGCTTTTCCCCACCACTAAATCTCCTTTACTTGGAGAATGTCTGGCACATAGTAGGCTCTAAACAAATACTTAATGGATAAACATATGGATGAGTAAATTAGAAATACAAACTTTAAAAATTCTTCACATTTCTCAGTTCTCAAGAAACTTCCTCAAGTCCAATAGACACGCAACTGTGCACTCACTTAGACCCAGTTGGAAGAACTTGGAAAGCAATAGAGTTCAGTGATCACCCCCAAACCAATACTTACTCATAGTGACACTAGCTTTTTTTTTTTTAAGTGTACTACCGGCTGTTATTGGTCATACTCCTAATTCTCATCATGGAATTTTTCTACCATTTTTTTATATGTGCATGGTAACTTACATTTGTATCATTCAACAGAGTTACAACTGG
Source organism: Plecturocebus donacophilus (assembly GCA_004027715.1). Taxonomy (NCBI): domain Eukaryota; kingdom Metazoa; phylum Chordata; class Mammalia; order Primates; family Pitheciidae; genus Plecturocebus; species Plecturocebus donacophilus. The sequence goes on along the minus strand of PVKP010029888.1, from coordinate 17,178 downwards.
AGTATATTCATGGTTAGAAGGTGAGTGCCCTATCCCTAAGTTTATATGCAATTTTTTTACATGCCAACTATTCTCTGATACCATGGCCAAGCCTCCCAAGATGGTGGCTTTCCAGACTCACCTAATAAGTAGGCTTTCTAGAGTCATTTAGCCATGCCACTTAGTAAAACTTTACAGAAAATACTGCCTTCTGACAGATATAATGAGGCAAAGAAACTGAAATCAGTTCAAGAATTTTATTCTCTGTTCATTCCTTATCAGTTGCAAAGCCAAGTGTTCCTGATACCTTTCCCTGTCCTCTGCCAGGGAGTGAGATTTTTCAGCTGTATCAAGAGTCACAGGCATCAAAGCTAATGTAGGACACTTGGCCATGTTGCTGAGTCAGAAAGGATTTTGCTCAAGACCTATAGCCAAGCCCCTGCTGTCATCACAAGATAATACAGGAAACAATTTTCTCATTTCTTTGTTTAACTCAAGGTAGAAATAAGGCCATGGTGACAGCCCTATACAATGTTCTTATGCCTCACTTGAAACATGGTTGAATAAGTGTCTAGACAGACATTCTTTTATATTAATATTATTTTTATTTTAATTTATTTTATTTATATTATTTAATTTATATTATTAATATAATTTAATTTATATTAATATTATTTTATATTAATATATTTAATATTCTTTTATATTAATATCAAAGGCAAAATTGTGTGATTTCAGGAAGAAGAGGGGCTTTTATTAGGGTGTTTGATGATGTTACACATTCTTTCTTATTGCAACCAGATAAATTCTTTTATAGAGGAGCCCTTGGGATACTCAGCGTGAGATACTCACAATCTGTTTATTGCATTCACTTCCTCCAGGAGGGAAAATTATTATATGGTAGTATCAGGGAGTCAGGTTGCATGTGGGATGTTTCTTCAAAGTTCTTTCATAATATAGAGCCAACCAACTTTACCTTCAGTTGCATTTCTATTTTTCAATTTAATGCTTATTTTAATTGGAGCCAATCAGTGGCCTTCCACTTTCACTCCCTGAAGATGGCTCACTGCTAATACCTCTGCAGGCCAGCTCTATGCAGAACTGTGATAAGGAAGACTTTTTTTTGCCTAACTTACTTTATTTTAGATTCAGAGGGTACATGTGCAGATTTGTTATATGGAAACACTGTGTAATGAAGAGGTTTAGGCTTGTAGTGAACTCATCACCAAAATAGTGAACACTGTACTCAATAAATTATTTTAACCCATTACCCTCTTCCCACCTTTCCCCCTTTTGGAGTTGTTAGTGCCTATCATTTCCATCTTTATGTTCATGTGTACCCACTGTTTTGCTCCCACTTGTGAGAACATGTAGTATTTGATTTTCTGTTTCTGAGTCATTGTATTTAGGATAATGGCTTCCAGCTTCATCCATGTTGCTGCAAAGGACATGATTTCATTATTTTTATTGCTGCATAGTATTCCATGTGTATATGTACCACAGTTTCTTTATCCAGTCAACTGCTGATGAACACTTAGGTTGATTCTATGTCTTTGTGACTAGTGCTGCAATAAACATATGAGTGCAGGTGTCTTTTTGATAAAATGATTTCTTTTTCTTTGACTAGATACCCAGCAGTGAAATTTCTGGGTTGAATATTAGCTTTACTTTTAGCTCTTTGAGAAATGTCCACACCGTTTTCCACAGGGGATGAACTAATTTATATTCCCACCAAGTGTATAAGCATTCTCTTCTGTCTGCATCTTCATCAACTTCTGTTATTTTCTGACTTTTTAATCGTAACCATTCTGACTAGTGTGAGATGGTATCTCACTGTGGTTTTGATTTGCATCTCTCTGATGATCAGTCGTGTGGAGCATTTTTTCATCTGGTTTTTGGCCACTTCTATGCCTGAGGAAGACATTTGTGTGCACTGTTCCCTTCCCAGCTACTCTTCACCTTGGAGACTGAACTTCCTTTCTTCCAAAGTTGTGATTTCCAAGAAAATGACTTTAAAACGTAGATTCTGTGGTGGCATTTTAGGTATCAGTAGTGGTGTATGAGATCTAGAGAATAAGTGGCCCTTGTGACATCTCTGAAATCTCACTGTAAAGGAAGTGTCTGACCTTGCCTGCCAACAAAGCTTGGCCCTTTTCACACCTCTTCCTGGTGTCAAGATTGACAAGAAAATTATGAAAATGGAGAACCTCCCATATACATTTTAGAAATGAACTGGGAAGCCCTGAAATCACTAGTCCTCTAAGATAAAGGGATTTCTCTCTTCCCGTTTTAAGGCGATAGTGTGTGTTTGGAAGTCTGATCAGGATGCAATCCACAAAATCGCAGCCCTTCACATAGCTTCCTCTTCAATATGCATCCAAAGAGACATGAGTATATTATTTCTTCCAAAGTCAGCTACAATTGAAACTCACTAAATTGACTCTACATCTTCCCATCTCAGGCAGTGACAGAGGAATAGCAGGTGTTTTTTTGTTTACTAAAATGCTCGTTTTTAACCAACCTCTCCTGTGAAGATTTCTCTATCACTGATGCCAAGGACATGATCTTTTCTTTAGAGAGGATGGCAGAACACCAGCAAATCAATGTTTGAGTCCAAGGGCTGCCGTCAGTGCCTCGAATACTTACGTAGTAACTATGTCCTTTTGCCAGCTATGCCACACAGGATTGAGGGCAGAATTTATTGTAAATAACAGGGCACTAATGTCAGAAGGAAGTTTTGCAGGTGTGCATGCACATGTATTTGGACATGCACACAAATACATGTGTGTGTGCCTGGGAGGTTAGGTACAAGCACACCCATGCCTGACTGAAAAGATGCCCAGAAGATTAACTTCACCCCTGGATGGTCCATGCTTATTATGGTCAAGAAAATAATGATAATATCTCACATAATATAAAAATATATCTCAATTGTTTGCTTCCACCAATCCCCCTTCTAAGCATTCTACAATGAACCAGATGATGGGTTTCCTTTTATTTGTGCACTCTACCAATCTTCATGGAGAGCCCCTCTCACTCTGCGTTTGCCTTTTCTCTAGCAGAATTCTCCTGCACTAGGTTGCATTGAGAATTATGCAATGATGTGGACAGAAAATTAAAGGAAAGATAAGCAAAAGAAAATGTGGAAATTGGGGATTCACGTCTTTAATCAAGTTGGTTTTATCAGTTCATACGAACATAGCATCTCCTCGGCAGGCTCTGTTTCCCAAAGATTACTTGTGTCACATCCCAAAATAGTTTATTGAATGAGCACTATGTGACAGGCACTGTGCTAGGACCTATACAGGCATCAGTCCAATTAAGCTTCACACCCTTCCTCTGAGACATAGCTGTTATTATCCTCTTTTTACTGCAGCAAACACTGAGGTTAAGAGGCTAAGTAACTTGTACAAGATCTAAATCATTAATAGATGATGTGTGGATGTAGGATATGAACTTGACAACATGAACATGAGCCTGTGCACTTAATTCGTACTTCTCTGAGCCTTTTATTTTTAACTCTGAAATCCCAAACCATCTTATGGGGTTTAATAACTTACCACAAAGAGGTAATACAGAGCCAACAATGTAAAACCTATATAGAGAGGAAGACTCTGAAGACAGATGAATTATCTACAATTATATAGGCAAAAACTATCTCTCTGAAATGTGAACCTTTGTTCTTACCCCTTATGTAAACTTCATCCATGGAATCACAAAAATCACAAGGGCTTTCAGAGCTTGGTGTTAATCCCTTGTCCCTCCAAGAAGCCAAGATCTAATCATTCTACACATATGAATATTGTTCTGCTGTAAATGATCTTCACAGGTGGGGGACACCTAGGAACTAAGGTAGTACATTTTAAAATAAATTAAAACTCCTGACCAGGCATGGTTGCTCACCTCTGTAATCCCAGCACTTTGGGAAGCTGAGGCAAGCAGATCACCTGAGGCAAGAGTTTGAGACCAGTCTGGCCAACATGGCGAAACCCCAACTCTACTAAAAATATAAAAATTAGCCAGGTGTGCACCTGTAATCACAGCTATTCAGGAGGCTGAGGCAGGAGAATGACTTGAACCTGGGAGGGGGAGGTTGCACTGAGCTGAGATTGGGCCACTGCACTCCAGCCTGTGTAACAGAGTAAGATTCCTTCTCAGAAAACAAACAAACAAACAACAACAACAAAAAGCTCCTTAATCATGTCAATTTTTTACCTGAATACAATTTCACCAGCTCTGTCTTCCAAAATTTATTCTTAAGTCTATACACATTCAATTTTATCCCGTTCTTGTAAGAACAGGGAACATCAAAGAAAGAATCACTCACTTAGCTGATGTTGCCACCACATGGTCCATTCAATTCCCCTGACACTTGTTGAACTTAAACCCAGAGCAGGAGAAAACAGCCATTTGGAATGATATCTGATTGAACAGGGTGTGAAAAACTAAATTATTCAGTCAGGCCTGCATGAATGACAGCAAATCTGCTGTGTGAACCTGAATCCAACAGTGGAGCTGGTTTACAAAATGATTATGGATCAAATAGACATAAGCTTTTTATCCAGTTGCAATGCAAAGAAACAATTTAAAAATCTGGCTGGGTGCTGTGGCTCACGCCTGCAATCTGAGCATTTTGGGAGGCTGAGGCGGGCAGATCACAAGGTCAGGAGCTGAAGACCAGCCTGACCAACATGTTGAAACCCTGTCTCTACTAAAAATACAAAAATTAGCTGGGCATGGTGGCATGTGCCTGTAATCTCAGCCACTCAGGAGGCTGAGGCAGGAGAATTGCTTGAACCTGGGAGATGGAGATTGCAATGAGCAGAGATTGTGCCACTTTATTCCAGCCTGGGCAACAGAGTGAGACTCTGTCTCAAAAAAAAAAAAAATCTGTTTTTTTATAAGCAATACCCAGGCCGGGTCGGAACTGAAAACCAGATGTTTGGAGGCCTATGTTTGTTAGAGCATTTCTTCACTTTTTCATATTTTGAGGGATTCTTTCACTGTTAGAAACCATTTTCACCCATTCACCTATTTCAATACAGATGTTAAAAGGAGCAATGAGAAAATCCTCCTTTAGGAATTCAGATTTACAATATTTCATCAAAGTCTGTCTTGTGTTTCCCAGGATGGCTTCTTGCTAAATCCTTATTTTATCTCACCCTCCTTCTTTGTTAAAATTCTGCTCTTTGATCCCATCTCTCCAGGTTGAAACCATCTTGGCAAAGTAATATCTGCTGGTGTCTTCGGCTAGATGAAACTTTCAAGCCCTCCCACGTGAAAAAAATGTCATTTTTCCCTTTTATGTGTTGTGGTTCATTGGATAGTATTTGTCATCTTGTCACATAATAGGAATGACGTTCACAATGTTGAAATATGCCTTTAAGAAGTGATGACAATGGATATGGGAGCAGTCCCTGGGCTATAGCCTTCATCAGCCCCTTCCAGCAATCACAGGCTTGCTTGTATGTTCTCAGCCAAGAACATTACCTTTAAAGTGCACCATTTCATTCTGATTTGTCACAAGGATCAGGTTCACACCAGAACAATCTTTCCTCTGGAAAGGCAAAGGGATAATTGGATTGCATTTGGATGCCTTTTACCATATTTTGCAGTGACACTTGAAAAGGCATGAAAAATTTGCTGAGTATAGTATTCTTTATCACAAACACACACACACACACACACACACACACACACACACCATTCTGGTTGGGGAGGTGGTGGAACAAATGGTTTTCTTGTTTATTATGAGGACAATTGTAGGGGAATTGTTGTGGTAATACACAGCCAAGGATTTCCTAAAGGTACAAATTGAGGGCACTGCTGAGGGAAATACCTTAGGCTCCTCTCTGAGGAAACCACCTCTCCACTGTTAGCTCTATGGTGATTCAGGGAAGAGGTGCTGGTAGGAGAATCTTGTATTCATTCCATCTTCCCAAGCACAATCCCATCGCCACTGCCTCCTGGAGCTGTATAGTGTCCTTTATGATTTTTACCTTTAAGCTTCACAAGAAACTCATTTTATCTTTTCTCCACATTATATCTATCTATCTATCTATCTACTTACCTACCTACCTACCTATCATCTGCCTACCAAATTTTTGGCTGTAGGGGAAAGCACACAGGATGATTTTCCTGCTAACTTGTTCCAAGTGGGATTATCTTAACCTCAAGGCCCTAGGAAAGATAGTTCTCTCTATTGAAAAACAGACATTTCCAGGCAGTTTTGGGAAAAGCTTCTTCACAAATGGTTTTGGAATCTTTCTGGGGAAAATGTACCCAAGAACACAAAACTGGAAAGTTTATAAATACTTAGAGGCTAACGATCCAACTAGAGTTTTTAAAAATTTCTGATTTCTTATTTACTGTCATTACACTACCCCTATCCCACAGGAGGACCTGAAGTTAAAGTAAAAAATAAAAAATAAAAAATCCAAAGCACTTACAAAAGTTTAGGTGAGGGTATTTTGGCTGTTGTCTAACATGCTTTGGAAAGAATCCACTACTGACAAAAAATAAGAATTTCACATATACAAAAGACAGGATCTCATTGTTGTGATCAAAGTGTATCTACAATGAACACCTGGCTCTCTGACCTGGTCATTTCTCCAAAGGGCTCTCAATTAATTTAAACCCCAAAAAATACTTTTATAATACTCCCAAGTTTTAAGTTATTTGTATTTAATAATCAGCTCATTCATTTGCTTCATTTGGTGTACATACCATGAAGCAGCATTGCTCAAAACAATGCATTTTGAATACTCTACTGAGATGGTATTTTGACTACTGTGGAGTATTTGAGTACACGTGACTTAATGATTTTCATGCTAAAATTATTGTGCACAAGATCTAAAAGTGGAATTCTGGAACTTTTCCATTTGTCTATGTATTAAAGTAGATGTAAGCCTGGGCAACATGGCAAAACATGTTCTCTTCAAAAACTGTAAAGATTAGCTGGGCATCGTGGTGCACTCCTATAGTCTCAGCTACTCAGGAAGCTGAGTTGAGAAAATGGCTTACGCCCATGAAGCAGAGGTTGCAGTGAACTGAGATCATGCCACTGCACCCCAGCCTGGGCAACAGAGTGAGACTCTGCTTCAATAAAATAAAAGAAAATAGATATAAATTATTTTCTATGAGGCTTCATTCTGCTCGTAATGCCTTGATTCCTAGGTAACCCTCTGCATAAAGATATAATCAATGTATGTGCCTTTTTCTCAGTCATGTAGGTTTTTCTAGGTTCCAGTAATTTCAGAAGTGTCAGTCTTGCTTCTAGCTTGGCTTTCTACTAATGTGTAGTTCCAAATTTAATTGGGAATAGAGAACAATCACACTGAAAGAGAACAATTTCAAAATCACAGCTGCCTAATATTCAGCAAAAATTGAGGAAGGTAAGGTTTATGGGGGAATCACTCAAAGAAGTAAATGAAATCCATGTAACCCTCCATACACTCTAAATATTTCCAAACTTGAATTGCCTTTCAGGTAGGCCCATTAACCCATCATTAGCCACATGACATTGTATGTCTCTTCCAGATATTGTTAAGGACACTAATTATCATGGTGCAGAGAATTCCATTTATCATGGCCTTCAGGGGCAATTTCTTCCTCAACTTAGCACATCTTAGCACACATCTTGGCTGCTCACTAATATGCATCCCCTAACATGAAAGAGTGAGTCTTTAGGGTAGACATTTTCAACTTTTCTCTTTCTGTCTCTAGTTGAATATTTATTTATTTATTTTGCTGCATTTCAAGTAATCTGGAAAACCACTTTTGTGGAAAATAAGGCTAATAAATAAATACTACCACTTAAGGGAAAGTTGGGATATTTCCCCAAAGCCTTAGAGGAAGAGCATGACTTACCCTATAATAAGCTGGTAAAAATAAGAGAGTATTTATGCTTGGCTCTTCAAAATGATTAAAAAAGAAAGTTCCTTAGAAAGAAGAGCAAGCAATTAGAGAAAAAAATCAAGCTGCGATAAATGCAGATGCAAATATAGCTAATATAAGAAAATAATGCAAAAGAAAATGTGATGGAAAATGTACATTTGTTTTGATATTCAGTATAAACTACTGAAATAGTTAGATAAATTCATTATCTGTACTGTGGAGGACACACTTCAGATACTCTCTCAGAAGCAGAGCTAAAAATGTAGAGGTAAAAGAGATGAGAAAAAATGTGACAGATTTGAGATCAAACATAAATAATAATTTTCCAAAAGCAGAAACCAGAGTAATAATGAGTGAAGCAATAATCAAGGATATAGTAGAAGAAGGAAAGTTTCTGAAAGAAAAATCATGATTCAAAGTGACTCACCTGGCTCCAGGCAAAATTAACTAAAGTAACCTACTAAATAAATAAGCAATCATATTTTTCAAAACTTAAATTCAAGAACAAAGGGAAAAAATATAATTACAGTTCAGAAAGAAACAACAATCAGAGTGTTCCAATTTCACTTTTTCAACACTAATTGGAAAAAAAAAACTGTGAAAGCCATACAATTCACAATTCCAAAAATGTGGAACCAACCCAAATGCTCATCATTCAGTAAGTGTACAAAGAAAATGTGATATATATACATATATAATGTTGTGTGTGTGTGTTTACATATATATATACAATGGAATACTACTCAGCCATAATAAGGAATAAATTAATGGCATACGAAGCAACCAGGATGAGATTGGAGACTATTATTCTAACTGAAGTAACTCAGGAATGGAAAACCAAACATCGTATGTTCTCACGCATAAGTGGGAGCTAAGCTATGAGGATGCGAAGGCATAAGAATGACACAATGGACTTTGGGGACTCAGGGAGAAAGGGTGAGTAAAAAAAAGATGACAAATAGGATGCAGCGTACACTGCTCAGGTGATGAGTGCACCAAAATCTCACAAATCACCACTAAAGAACTTACTCATGTAACCAAACACCACCTGTTCCCCATAACCTTTGAAAATTAAAAAGAAAAAAAATTTAGTATGAAAGTTATAGAATGTTAAGTAATAAAAAGCTTGAGAAACGACAATTTCACATAAAATCTGGACAGCATGCCTGTCCCAAGACTTTTAGTCAGGCAAGGATTTAAAGCAAATATCACTGTGTGACCTTTCTAAGAAGAGTGGATCTTGGACACTGTTCTTTGTTTTTTGTTTTTTGTTTTTTTGCGACCAAGTCTCGCTTTGTCACCCAGGATGGAGTGCAGTAGTGCGATCTCAGCTCACTGCAACCTGTACCTCCCAGTATTTGTTACTACCCCAAGAATTAAAGAAATATTTTTTATTAATTCAATAAATATTTATGGAGTTAAAAACAAAGAAGAAATATAGGTCTCAGGATAAATTTAATATACTCAGACTGCTACACAGTTTATTCAAGATTTTTCCACTCCTAATAATTACAAAAGACACTAACAGAGGAATAATTGTATAAATAACAGGAAACAGAAAACTAGGACAGCACTTTTATCAACAAGCTTAAACAAGTTACCACCTCTCCATATTCCACCACCCTCAGTCTCATGGAAAGATGATTTGGTTAAAGAAACCAAAAACAGCATGTGGTCCTTATAGACAGCCATAACACAGAAAGAGATTTTTTGTTTATTTTGTTTTGTTTTTAGGTATATAAAATCAAATTTTTAAATAAAACACTGTGGTAAATTGAAAATGTCCACAAATTCTTTGCTATTCCTCTCCCACCAAGAGGTGGAGTCTATTTCCCAATCCTTCTCCAACTGGGCTCAAGTTATCAAGTTATGATTTGCCTTTCTTTTTTTTTTTTTTGAGACAGGATCTCACTTTGTCCCCCACGCCTGAGTGCAGTGGCGCAATCTTGGCTCACTGCAGCCTTGACCTCCTGGGTTCAGGCAATCCACATGCCTCAGCCCAAGTAACGGACTACACCTAGCTAATTTTTTTGTATTTTTTTTAGAGACAGAGTTTCACTATGTTGGCCAGGCTGGTCTCAAACTCCTGGCCTCAAATGATCCACCTACTTCAGCCTCCCAAAGTGCTGGGATTATAGGCATGAGCCACCACACCTGGCCAATTTATGACTTGCTTTTGACCAATAAAAGACAGCAGATGTTGGTCAAAGGATATGAAATTTCAGTTGAACAGGAGGAATAAGTTAAAGAGCTCTATTGTACAATATTGTGACTATGGTTAATAACAATACATCCTATTCTCGAATATTGCTAAGAGTAGATATTAGATGTTCTCACCACACACAAAAAAGAAAAGTATGTAAGGTAATGCATATCTTAATTAGCTTGATTTAGCCATTCCACAATTTACAATAGCCCTCTATATCCACTGGTTCCACATCTGCAGAGTCAACCAAGCACTGATTGAAAATATTTGGAAATAATAATAATAAAAAATAACAATACAATAATAAAAATAATACAAATAAAAGACAATACAGTGTAACAACTATTTACATAGCATTTACATTGTATTAGGTATTATAAGTAATTTAGAAATGATTTAATGGGAGGATGTGCATAAGTTATAAGCAGATACTTTGTCTTCTGTTGGTTTTTCTTTTGATACAAGAGTCTCTCTCTGTCACCCAAGCTGGAGTGCAGTGGCACCATCATAGCTCACTGCAGCCTTGACCTCCTAGGCTCAAGCAATCCTCCTACCTCAGTCTCTGGAGTAGCTGGGACTAGAGGAGCTCACCACTACACACGGATAATATTTGTATTTTTTGTAGAGCTGGAGTTTTGCCATATTGCCCAAGCTGGTCTTGAACTCCTGGGCTCAAGCAATCCACCCGCCTCAGCCTCCTGAAGTGCTAGGATTATAGGCTTGAGCCATCGCCATTGTGCCTGGCCTACTATGTCATTTTGTTTCATGGACTTGAGCATCCATACATTTTGATATCCAAGGAAGGGAAATTCTCAAAGCAATACCCCAGGAATACGTGTATACATATTTCAAAACATGTCATACATGATAAGTATATACAATTCCTATTTATCAATTAAAAAACAAATTTAAAAGCAGCAGAAGCACGTCTGTTCCGGGTCTTGGACTGAAGAAGCTATAACAAAGGCCAGGTTATGTTGCTGGAGACAGAGGTCACATGTAGAGGGCCCGGAGGAGGACACACCACATGGAGAGAGAGAGAGAGAGAGGCCATGAAGAAGAGAATTGAGGTTCTCCAGCCCACAGTGCATCAGAGAAAAGCTGCCCTGGAACTTCCAGCGTAGCCCAGCTGCCAGCTGTGTGCACCTCTAGGAGTGACCCCAGACAACACATGTGAATCGAGGAACTGTCCAGCTTAGTTCAGAAAAACCACAAAACCATGAGAAAGAACAGGTCATGTTGTTTTAAGCCACTACGGTTTGGAGTGTTTTATTTTAAAGCAATAGATAATGAAGACAGATACCTTTTCTTTTTATTAAATTGGTAAAGATTTTTTAAAATGGTGATGATTACGAAAGGTGCATCAAGATATGGCCAGTAAAAATAAAAATTGTTACAATTTTTCTAATTTAAAAATTTTTTAATTTAATTTGTTTTTCAGGAATGAGTCTTGCTCTATTGCCCAGGCTGGAGTGCAGTGGTGTGATCTTGGCTCACTGCAATCTCAGCCTCCCAGGTTCAAGCAATTCTTCTGCCTCAGCCTCCCGAGTAGCTAGAATTAGAGGTGTGTGTCACCACGCCCAGCTAATTTTTGTTTTTTTTTTTTAGTAGAGATGTGGTTTTACTATGTTAACCAGGCTGGTCTCAAACTCCTGATCTCAGGTGATCCTCCTGCCTCAGCCTCCCAAAGTGCTGAGATTATAGGCATGAGCCACCACGCCTGGCCTCTTTCTTTGACATTAGATGTCATTTACATTACATTAGATGTTGTATTTTATGTACTCATAGTTGATCCTCACAACAATTCTTTGAAGTGATAGCTATGTTTCATGTTTCACAGTAGAGACAATGTGAAAAGGTTCCATAGACATGGCCAGAGTCACGTGTAGTAGACAGGAGACAGAGGGGATGCACCAATCTAGGTCTGTTAGATGCCTCACTCTGAACCCTCAAGTAAATAGCCTCTTGCTACTAAATGCCCAATAATTCAAGGAATAGAAAAAAATAAATATATTACTGTATAGTTATATGACAAAATATTATTGTAGCTATTTTTTTAAAGTTCCAAAACAATAAAAGAAAAATCTTATAAATTTTAATGCAAAGAACAGGTTAAGATACACATTTTTGGATATGTGTTATATGTGTATAAGGAAATGCAACAAAAGTGACAGTCATTATTCCGGGTGGTAGCACTTCACAGTTGATTTTTAAATAATCTTATTTAGAACATCCACATTTTAAATAATTAGCATGCATTATTTTTCTATCACAAAAATATATTAAAAAGACATTATTTCAGTGGTTGCAGAGGCTAAAAGTGAATTAGATTAACAGTAATAACTATTTTAGAGTTCATTTCTGTTTCACTGAATTGGATTGATAACACAAGCAGATAAGCAACTCTTGCATTCTATAAAAATCCAACCAGAAAGATTTAAACTATAAACAATCAATGGACTAAAATATTCCATTCCCAGTATTTGTGCATATTTTGTTCTTCAGAACAATAATGTAACATAAATGTACTAAACATTATTTAGTTGGGAGGCTGGAAAGATTTCTATTTACTTTTTAAGGATTCGCAATAGATTTTAAAGAAACAGCTCTGAAATTATTTTTATATGTAGTATCAATTATAGTGAACATTTCACCTCCACAGAGACCTATAAAGTAAGAACTGACATATTAATATTTCCAAATAGTTGCCAATTTATCCCTGCTGGAGAAAAAGATACAACAGGAAACAATGAACTGCCTCACCATCTGAAGTCAAATCTGGGAGTTCAAGAAGCCAGCAAGAAAGGGCCTTCCCACATTAACAGTTTCACCAGCATTACCAGCCACATAAAGAGAGAACCTGTGTGCATCAGTAGCTATGAGTATGAAATTCATCAGCCTGCTTCCATACTTCTCTGTGTGCAAGACTAAAAAAGTGGTCAAACCTGTAGGTCACATATCCTGAAGCCAAATCTATTTATGAGCACATTTGCAGATTCTCAGTGGAGCAGATCTCAAACTTCTGACCTCATGATCCACTGGCTTCAGCCTCCCAAATTGCTGGGGTTACAAGCATGAGCCACAGTGCCTGGCTGAAAACAACTTAATTATTAATACCATATTCTCAATTTATGATAATGGCTATCCCTTTCTAAATTAAATTATATAGTTAGCATCTAAAGTTGTACAGTTTACATTTCTGAAGTAAGCAAATTTCAATGGTGACTGAAAATTATGATTCTTGTTGAATTCTTCTCATAGTCCATCTTTATTCAAATATTTAGTTTGCTAGGAATCTCCTCTGTGGATCCTGCTTCTCCCGTAGGTTTCAGCAACACAGAGGCTTGAAGCTGACCTCCTCCTTCACCCCTCACCTTGGTATTTCTCACCTCCTCATCGTTTTAATGTTGTGAACTCTACCTGGAGTTTTGCCTATGCCTCTGCCCAACCCTGGAACCACTATTAAACACGGCGAACTTTAACTTCCACACAGCAGTGAAACTCCTTTCAAATATCACGCCAACCTGGAAATCTTTCCTGATCCTCCACTCCACCTCCCCAAGACACATAGACATGCACTTCAGGCTAAATGAGACTTCCTTCTGGGCTCCTCGGAGTTTTCTCTCTTATTTATTACACGGCATTACATTTATCTGTGTCTTGCGTTCAACTCCCCGCAACCTCACTCTCACTAACCTGTAAGCTCCTGAAGAACAGAAACTGCCTCATTTACTTTTGTGTCCTCTACAATAAAATCAGGGGTGGGGGACTGATTGACCAAATAAGAAAAATGAGGAATGAGTGAGTAGCATGAACCCCACGATATTAGGTCTGTGCAGACAGTAGTGTAGAAAATGACATGGTCCCTTCCCTTACTACATTCATAACCCACTTGTCAATCATCTAATACAGATCCTTTACATTTCTTATTGTTTGTTCTACCAATAGCTAAAAGTCTTGGAATGTTCAGTCACAGTTGTATAATTCTTATCTATTGCTATGACATTTGTTTAATTTCAGAATCTACTTTGTTAACTCTAAACTGAGTTAGTTTTAATACAAAATTTCCAGTTAAATGTTATTCCAATACACAATTTCCAGATAAATGTTGTTCTAATAACAAAGTTCATCAGAGACATCCTTCAAAGGTACACAGAGTTAACTATGTAATTTTCTTAATAAGACCGAAAAGGCAGTGCATCATTTTTCTAACTATGGCATGCTCTGTGACACCATGTAATTTTGGGGTATCTTTACTTTGCTTGGGAAAGAAAAAACAATACCTAGTTTCTTTTTAAAACTATTTTTACTGCCAGGAAAAAAAATCATTTGCTCTGTCACAATTATGGTAATAAATCTTACCGTGAAGACACTTAATGATGGCTACAAAGCTTCCTTTATTCTACCTTACAGAGAAAAGCTTTAAACTTACTAAGCAAGAATGGGTGCATTTTAGTTTTACAAATTCCTGCTTAAGAAATATGTCATTAAAAAGACAAAATTCTCTAGCCCTGAGTTTGCATGGCTTAGGATAAGACTTCTCTATATAAGTTCACTTACATTCAGAATTAGATAATTTAGACTTTCAATTCTTGGGTTACTGAAGTCATTGAAACAAGTTAAATTAATCTAGTCTGTTTCAGGTTTATTTGTGACTTGAGATTCCATAGACTTTTCAATTTTTTAATTTATTTTGAATAAGAAATAGATGCTCAGAGTATAAAATTCAAAAGATCTCAAGGGGGATATGGTGAAAATTTCCCTTCCACCTTAGGCTTCTGCCCTGCCTAACAACTTCCCTGATGTGGCTACCTTTACTAGTTTCTTTTACAACATTTCAGAGGAATTGTATGTAAAACAAATACTGATATGATAATTTATCAACATCTCTTTGAGATCATTCCATACCAATACATACTGAATTTGTTTCAATAGCTGCACAGTATACTATCAGATGGATAAAACTAAATTTATAGGCCAGGTGCGGTGGCTCATGCCTGCAATCCCCACACTTTGGGAGGTCAAGGCGAGTGGACCACCTGAGGTCAGGAGTTTGAGACCAGCCTGGCCAACATGGTGAAACCCCATCTCTACTAAAAATACAAAAATTAGCCAGATGAGGTGGTGGGCACCTATAATCCCAGCTACTCAGGAGGCTAAGGCAGGATAATTGCTTGAACCTGGGAGGCAGAGGTTGCAGTGAGCAGAGATAGCGCCATTGCACTCCAGCCTGGGTAACAAAGCAAAGCTCCATCTCAAAAAACAAACAAACAAACCTAAATTTATAATTATTTGTATATTGATCAACAAATGTTATTACAAATAACATTTCAATGAGTATTATTGGAACATATATGTTTCCACGTATAAGAAATTATATATGTAGCTTAAATTCATAGAAGAGGGATTGCTAGGTCAAAGGGTATGTGCCTTTTTATCTTAGATATTGCAAACCACTCTCTACAGAGGTTGTACCAATTTATACTCCCACCAACGTAAGTGTGCTTGAAACTTCATATTCTCACCACAGTGTATATTATCAAAATTGATCTTTGCCAAAATGAAAGGTTTAGAAATGTTCCCAGGTATTACAAGGTATGGAGGAGCTTTTTTTTTTTTTTCAAGACAGCCATTTGAAAAGTTTACTAAATGTGAAAATGTTTTTATTTAGAAGACCTGAGCTAAATGTGATGACTAAGATCATCTGAAATGGTTTCTACTCATCAAAAAAAAAGAATTTTCAAATTTTATATGTAGAGAATTCATCTACAAAGGATCTGAAGTATGAGCTAGAGAAGAGGAAAGGAGAATTTGAAGACTTTCTACCTTCTCTTTTTTTTTTTCAGCCAAATCCTCTCTTCCCTGGGTTGTCTTTACTTATTGCACTCTTATCTTTTCCCAGTTTAATAAAGAGAGTATTCTGTTTAAGTTTTACTTTTTTCCTAGTATGGTTATCCAAAGTGTAGTAAATGGATAAAACCATAAAGTCGAGGAAAGGCTAATCTTTCTTCTCCTCCTCCTAATAAGTCTGACCCTATTTGCACCTGACCTTCTAACTGACCCAGATAACTATACCCTAGCAAACCCCCTTAACACCCCTCCCCACATTAAACCAGAATGATATTTCCTATTTGCATACGCCATTCTACGATCCATTCCCAATAAACTAGGAGGTGTTCTAGCCCTTATTCTCTCCATTTTAATTCTAGCAATCATTCCCATAATCCATTTATCTAAGCAACAAAGTATAATTCCGACCAATTGGCCAAAGCTTATTCTGAACCCTAGTGGCTATTCTACTTACACTCACATGAATTGGAGGCCAACCAGTAGAACATCCCTTCCTATTGGCCAAATAGCATCCATTATATACTTTCTCACTATTATTACCCTTATTCCTCTATCCTCCCTAATTGAAAATAAACTACTCAAATGATAGCGTCCTTGTAGTATAAATCAATACCTCGGTCTTGTAAACTGGATAATGGAGAACCTCCACTCCCCAGGACACCTCAAGGAGAGAACACCCTGTTCTACTATCAACACCCAAAGCTGAAGTTCTAACTTAAACTACTCCCTGCACTTTATTTTCTTTGAGTGCACAACTTTTAAGTACCACGCAAGTACTTACATCCACAACACGATTTCCTCCCTTCATTATGTATATAGTACATTAATGCTTTGCCCCATGTCTAATACATAGTACTATACATGCTTAATCATACATAGCACATACCTTGCAAATCCCCATGATAATGGTTACAAAACATGCTTATAAGCACGGATTTATCTTTCTTGACAGGACCACATACATAAGTACCTTAGTTCCCCGTAATTTACTGACCACATGGTATGGAGGAGTATACCCTCCTCCATACCCTTTGAAAGGGTATACCCTTTCAATATGGATATTCTTTTCGTATAATTGGTCTCTTAATACAACATCCTCCGTGAAACCATCATTTCATCCATAATTACTACTAATTCTTGCCAGAAGCCCACACAATGAAGATTGGCTATCTTGAAGCTGTAACCGGCATCTGGTTCCTACCTCAGGGACACGTCATGTAATTCGCCCTTACGAATTTTTTTTTTTT
>PVKP010029887.1:0-28514 GCA_004027715.1 Plecturocebus donacophilus | reverse complement strand
TTTTTTTTTTTTTTTTTTTTTTTTTTAGAGATGGGATTTCACCATGTTGGCCACCAGCCTGATCTTAAACTCCTGACCTCACATGATCCACCTGCTCGGCCTCTCAAAGTGCTGGGATTACAGGTGTGAGCCACTGTGTCCAGGCTGCCAATAAGCCTTTTCATGGCTTAACATCAGTTAGCCTTTCTTGGCTTACCCATATAGGCAGAAACATCCCCAAAGAGTGTGCAAAGGACGTGGAACTCCTCAATGCAAAGGCTATCCCAGTGAGAGCCTAGGAAAGCAGAGACCCTCATTGTTAACAAGGCAAGGAAGGCTCAGATGGCAATGACCCCTGTGGACTGCGATCCCTATTTTGGGATGAGCTTCCCTGAGAGCTTCTGGACTCATAGCCACAGGCTGGCCCCTGATGGAAGCCTGACCACTTGCGTGCCCATCCTGCAGAGACAAGAGAATATTTTTGCTGGTCACAAAGCCAAGCTCTTAGGACATGAAACAAGAGCAAAGGAGAATCTTTTCTTAGGGCTTTCCCCCTGTGACAAACCACACTTTCAAAAGTCAGAGACAAGAAAACGAAGACTCTTCACAGGAGGCTGTGGATCAATAACCAGTACATACCCAGAACCAAATTCACAAGTGTTGCAAGGTAAAGAACTAATTAGTACAAATGTTTTTCTCCTGCCAATCCAAATTTGGAAAGGAAGGAACAAGGAAAAATCTCGACCTGGATCCCTTGACGAAGCACAACAGACACAGTGCCCAACTTGGTAAAAATTCCTGCCTCTCCCAGGGCACCACCCATAGGTTCTAGAGCAAATGGGGCATCTTAGCCTTCTGGGGTCCCATCCTCATCACCAGAAACTGTAGGGAAGACAAACCTTAGCCTTCACCTGTTAGGGTTTCTGCTGGGCCTGAGAATGAGACTGACATAAGACAGATTAACAAGAGAAAAACAAACACATTTAGGTAAGTTTTACATCAAATGGAAATTCTCATAAGGGATCAAAGGCAGAAAGAAATAAGAAGACCTGCCTGCATGTGTATCAGGTTAGACAAGGAGAAGCGACGGTGTAGAATAACTGAATATGTCGGGAGGTGAAAGGAAGAGATGAATTACTTTAACAAGGTCCGTTTGCAGGGAATTCTCTTGGTGACAACTTCCTGTTGAAGAATGTTCCTTTCTTCTGGAGAAAGGAGGGCACTTTTCACATGGGAGCTTTTGTCTTCAATTTTCAGGGAGAGAAGGAAGATTAGAGTGCCCTGGTTGCATCTGCTGTTTTCAAGTTGCCTTTAGCTTGAAGTAATCCTTATGTCACAGTGGCCTATTTTGAGGTTGAATGTTCTGTCACTCTTCACTGGGACTGGGGTGTGTGTGTATATTGGTGAGGGGGTTGGGGGCTTGAGTTTGGCAGCTCTGCCAAGACCCAGAGATCAGGCAGATGGAGGTGCCACCATCTTGTCACATCACGATCTCAGCACACAGCTTCAGGATCTCCCTGCGGAGAAGGAAGCCAGGCAACCTCATACCTACTTTGCTGTGCTTCAGCCAGGAAGTAATCCATTTTACTTTTAGTTATAGCTGCTCATCAGAATTAGCCGCATGGCCCGGAACCAACTGCAATGGAGGCTGGAATATGTGGTCTTCCCCAGCATCTGGGATAGGAAAATGAACAGGGAGTATTGTCTTGGCTGTGGTGGCCAACAAACATTTCGGACGGAACTTGATTGTGGGGTACCAAGGGAGGGGAGTGCTATGATCCGATGGCTTCACTTGAGAGCTATTCTTCGTGATAATACGAGCTAAACCTGAGCCCTGGGTTTCAGGACAGGCAGTCTGCTGCCTTTGGCTAACTTTTAAGTGCAGAGGTGCGGGGCTGCTCTGTAGAGGAGTGGGCGCTGCTGAATCGCAGTGATTTTCATGTAGAGAGAGTCCTAAGTGGGGGTTCCAGCTGTTCCTCACCCCACCTGAAGCAAAGGCTATTCTTCCCACAGAAGTGCTCCTGGGGAGCCTGACACCACCTGGGAGGAGTCATGTTTGACCCTGGAGCTTCTTGTCAGAGCTTTGGTTTGGTGAAACCTGGATCTTGGAGCTGCCCTGGGAAGCTTCTGTCTCCAAGGTTCACAGCCAGGTCCAGCTGCTGTGCGGCTCCCAACACGTCACAAGGCCAAAGCTCCTTCTTCCTGCTGGCCCATGTCTGAGTTTCTGCTTTCTGCTTCTGTGCTTCTCCCAGCAGCCTGCTGCCTGTTGCGACGTGTGCTCACCTGCCGCACTTTGCTTCTGCTTCTTCGTCTGCGCGCACTGGCTCGTCTAGTTCCTGCTGGGCACTGAACACACACTGCCCTTTTATGCTGACCTTCTGTCCCTTTGTGAGTTTGCTGCCTCGTTCCTTCATACTGACTTTGAAACAGTGTGTCTGGCCTCTGTTACCCGCCTGCTCCCTGATCCAGCCTGGATCCTGAATGCCAGCTGTCCCCTCAGCTCTTCCTCTTGAGCTCCACTCTGCTGACATTCACAATTCCCACTTTGCTCCCCTTTGCTCCCATCTTCATTTGGGGGCACTGCCTCCCTCACCAAAGTGCATTGTAATTTACACCACAGTTCCCCCTGGGACATTGCCAGTCTCCACAGAAACCCTGACAATGAAGCCAGTCTCCTGGGTTCTCATTCTCGCTCCCTCTGGGGACAAGAAGACCGACTGCAAGAGTAAAGGGCCCATTTCTGTCTCTCTGGGCCCAGGCAAACTGCTGCCTCGGCCTCTGCTGTCTCAGACCCTGCCTCATTTGCAAGAGTGCTACTTACTGGGGCAGGGTGCCTGCTTCCTGCATGGTGGGAGCAAGGAGGTGGAAGGGATGCTGTGGGATGGGCTGAGCCACTTGGTTGGATATGAAAGGAGAGGGCCCAGGGACCTCCAGGCAGAGGTCCCTGGAGTTTCTCAGTTGCATCTGCTCATCCATCAAGTTCCAGGGCCATGGTTGATAGGAATGGGCCCCTTGCAGGTGCTGGGGGCTCCCCTTCTCCTTCACAGCTACATGAAGGTGTGGTACCAGTCAGTGCATGCTCTACCGTATTTGAGTACCAGAAGAGTAAAACAGGAATAAAAGGGAAAAGAGAAGACATGAATTATGTCATTTAGGCTTGACAAGCACAGGATTCTGTTTTAATACAACACGACTTATGGATGTGTGTTTTATTTTCTTCAGTACTATGTCATTTGCTTCTAAAATACTTTTACTAATTGGGAGAGTAAAACTTAGATGTACTGCGCAACCAGAATGGAAGCGAAGGAGAATAGCCACACTTTCTGACCTGTGCTCTGACGGGGAGATTTTGCCTGGTACACTCAGAACAAATGCATTTGCAGTCAAATAAACTCAAGACACAGAAGATGGCATTGAAGGCTGGATCCACACAGTGTCCCTGAGCCACGGAGCTCTGGCTTTATTCCAGGCAGCAGAATGCCTGGCTAAAAGTTTATATTTCCCACCCTACCTGTAGCTTACGTGTGGCCTTATGATCAAGTTCCAGCTAATAAGATGTGAATTCAAGGTCTGGGGATGACCTCTGGGAAGGCTGTTTAAAGGAGGTTACCTCAACCAGGAGGGATATATTCCTCTCAGTGATCTCCAGGCCTGGGATGTAGATGTGATGACTAGACCTTCTGCAGCCATTTTGTTCTGTGAAGCAATCACAAGATTAGAAACTGCCTTAGGATGATAGAGTAGAAAGAGAGAAGGAGCAGGGATTGTTGACATTCATGGAACTGCCAGGACACCCCTAAATTTTCAACCTCCAGTCTCATTTTATGTGAGAGGAAATATATTTCCGTTTCTGTTTACCCACTGTTATTTGGAGTTTTCCAATGTATTCAACTGAACCTAATCCAAGAGATACTTGATGCAGAAATCCCCCTTCTGGGAGACTCAGAAGTTATAGTTGCAAATTAAAGACAATAAGGAGCTTTATAATCAAGAAACCTATTTTAGGCAGAATTCTAAAGATATCCCTGGAGGATTCCTGTCCCTTGGCTATTCAGTCGGATGCCACTCAAGGTTCAGCTGTGGCAGGACTTTACAGATGTAATTAAGGCCATTAACCAGCTGACTTTAAGATAAGGGGTCAATCCTGAAATATTTAATTGGTTCCAGTGTGAGTCGTTAAATACAGATTAGGAAACAGATGAGTAAGTCAGAGAGATGAGGCCGAAGGGATGAGAGAATATGGCAGATTCAGGAGTCAGAGAGATTCCAAAGGTGAGAAGGATTTGAGACACCCATGGCTGACAGCCAACAAGGAATCAGGGTCCTCAGTCCTACAGCCACAAGGACCAGGATACTTCCAACATTTTAGATGCTACCCCAGAGCCTCCAGATCAGAGCCCAAGCCATCAACCCACACCTTGATTTAAGTCTTGTGAGACTCAGAGCAGAGGAACTAGTCGAGAGCCACCCAGATTCCTACCTACAGAACGATTAGATCATACATTTGCATGGCTTGAGCCACTAAGCTTGTGGGGAATTCTTTCAGAAATAATAGAAAACAAGTACAGAAACTTGATCACCTTCACATAAAATATTAAACTTTTGGCAAAATAACACATACATATGGTAAAAAATAAAACAGTACAAAAAGAACTATACTGAAAAATCAGCAAAACACTGCCCTGACCTAGCTGCCTGCAATCACACTGTCTTCTCTTCTTTTTTCTGATATTACCTCCATATTTCTAAAACATGTTGTTATATCTAGATTTATGAACACAGATATTGCTTATTAACTTTCTATTATGGGAGACATGTAGCTCCTTCATCTTATTTTTGTCACACCACAATTGTTTTAATAGGTTTGTTTTTTAATTCTCCTTTTTTTTTTTTTTTTTGATAAAGTCTTGCTCTGTCACCCAGGCTGGAGTGCAGTGGCACCATCTGGGCTCAGTGCAACCTCTGCCTCCTGGGTTCAAGTGATTCTCGTGCCTCAACCTCCTGAGTAGCTGGGATTACAGGTGCCTGCCACTATGCCCAGCTAATTTTTGTATTTTTAGAAGAAACAGAATTTCCTCATGTTAGCCAGGCTGGTCTTGAACACGTGACCTCAGGTGATCCATCCGCCCCAGCCTCCCAAAGTGCTGGGATTACAGGTGTGAGCACCACGCCCGGCCACAATTGCTATAATATCAATGAATTCCACCTCCAGCATTGGCCTGACTCTTGCAGGTGTGCTATGATCGCATCTCTTCTCTTAGTCCATGTTATAAAATCTCCCTGTTTGGTAACTTGCATAATTTACTAGACACATATCTTTATTTCCAATACTCCATCAGGCATTTTCTACAGAGTTTTCCTTTATTCTAGAATCCGTACCGCCAAGTATCCCTCTTTCCCCTCCACCTGTCCACACACACACTGCTCCTCTTTCACTCTAATATGGTCTGGGTGTCCGCCAAGTTCTGTAAACAGCTGGTTGTCATCCTAAGGTATCTCTGCCTCTCTTTTGGCATCGAGTTACTATCTTCCAATTCTTATATCTTTCTTATTCTTGGCTTGTGCCACCATTTTTGAGGAACACATCCTTTAGGAAGTTCCACAAAAAGAATGCAAGATATATTAATGTTTTAGGTCCTTTAGGTCTAATATTGCCATCTTTATGCCACTTAAATGCTAATCTGGCTGGTTGTAAAAGTCTGCATTTGGAGGTCCTTGATCCACACTGTTCTGCATTTGGAAGCCCTGCCCCACTGTCTTCTGCATTGGGAAGTCACCAAGGCATTGTCCAACATCTCAGGAAGGCACTGCTCTGCTGTCTGCGTTTGAGGGCACTGTTCTGCTGTACTCGAATCTGGATGTTACTGCTCACTGTACGCTTTAGCTGGAGGCACGGCTCCAGTGTTCTCTGCATTTGGAAGAAAAAATTCCAGTGTTTTCTGCAGTGGAAAGCCCTTGTTCCATCCTTCTGTGGATGTGGAAGGCATGGCTCTCCTTGTGTGTTTGGGGGACACTGAGCTGCTGCTCTCTGCTGTACCATCATTTTCATCTGCAGGCACGAACCCCATCTTCTGCTGAGCCATGCCTCCCTGTCCTTTGCAGGCTGAGGCATTGCTCCAGGAGTACTGCTTCCTTTGGAGCCAGTTCTCCTCTGTCATCTGCATTGGCCTGGTGCTGCTTTCCAGTCTTATGTATTTAAAGAAGCAGCATTCCCTCTTTGCTCTGTACCTGGAAGGCTCTGACCCACACTGTTGTATTGGGAGGCAGGGCTCCCATGCCCATTGCACTTGACTGTCTCTGCTGCCTTCTCATTTTCATCTGGAGTCACTGCTCCTCTACCCAGTGCATTTGGGAAACACAGCTACCCTGTCCTCTGCCTTCGGTGGAACTGCCCCACTCCACTGTGCATCTCCATGGCCCTGCCCCTTGTCCTCTGCATGTGGAAGGCATGGCTCCACTCTCCTCTACAATTGGAGGCATTTCACTGTCTTCTGCCTTTGGGTATACCACTCCATTTACCCTGTGATTGGGTTTGGATCTATGTCGCCTCCAAATCTTATATTGAAATGTAATCCCCAATGTTGGAGGTGGGGCCTGGTTGGAGGACTGTGGATCATGGGGATGTATTCCTTATGTATGGCTTAGCACCATCCCCTTGGTAATGAGTGAGTTTTTACTGTGAGTTCACGAGATATCTTGTTGCTTAAAGGTGTGTGGCACCTCCCTGTTCTCTCTCTTGCTCCTGCTTCCGCCATGTGACTTGCCTGCTTCCCCTTCCCCTTCCACCAGAAACGAAAGCTCTCTGAGTCCTCCCCCAGAAGTTGAGCAAATGCTGGCACCCTGCTTTGTGTGCAGCCCGCAGAACCGTGGGCCAATTAAATCTCTTTTCTTTCTTTCTTTCTTTCTTTTTTTTTGAGACAAAGTCTTGCTCTGTCACTCAGGCTGGAGTGCAGTGGTGTGATTGTGGCTCGCTGCAATCTCAGCCTCCTGGGTTCAAATTTTTCTCTTGCCTCAGCCTCCCGAGAAGCTGGGACTACAGGCATGTGCCACCATGCCCAACTAATTCTTGTATTTTTAGTAGAGACATGGTTTTACCATGTTGGCCAGGCTAGTCTTGAACTCTTGATCTCAAGTGATCCACCAGCCTCGGCCTCCTAAAGTGTCGGGATTATAGGCGTGAGCCACTGTACCCGGCCTGTATTTCTTTATAAATTACCCAGTCTCAGGTGTATGCCTTTATAGCAATGCAAAAACAGTCTAACACACCCTGCATCAGAGGCTATGCCCATGGCCCTCCACATTTGGAGACACTGGAGCTCTTGTCCTCTGCATTTATGTGGATGTCACTGATCCAAGGTCATCTGCATTTGGAGCTGCTGTTCCACAGTCCTATGCTGCTTCATTTTTTTTTTTTTTTTTTTTGGACAGGATCTTACTCTGTCACTGTGGCTCATTCAATCGTAGCTTACTGTAACCTCGAACTCCTGACCTCAAGGGATCCTTCCACTTCCCAAGTGAGTGCTGTGCTTCTGGAAGGACTGGCTCCAACACTCCCTGTCTTTCTAATGCACTGCTAATCCAGTCTCTTGTGCATTTGGGGAGCCTTGCCCCACTGTCTTCTGCACTTGGATGTCACTGCTCCACTGCCGTCTTGATTTTGAGGTCCTTTCTCTGCTGTCCTCTGCATTCGGAACCATCAGCTGAAGTGAGGTAGTTGTTCACTGCAGCAGAACTACTTTGGTCACTGACTTCATTTGTTTTCCTGCCAGCTTGGTAGCCCATCCCTAAGAGCTCCATGTAGACTTGCTGGCCCCCAGTGCTCCCCCAGAGCACCCCACAGGCTGCCCAGACCTTGGCAGGGAGTGTCTGCATCTCTACACATGCCCATAGTAGATATTACTCCCCAAATTCCAGCTGTGCCCCCCTAGCTAGCTGAAGGCTTCCTGAGATATGTTCTGGGGCCCATCTGCACCTAGGCTCCTCCCAGCCACCCAGCTGCTTCCTGCCCCCCCACTTCTCAGCAGCAGAGGGCACCCACACTCTCCCTCCCTCCTTTTTCATGCCTATTCCTTACCTGTGTGTATTGGTCCCTGCAGCCTGGCACAAAGGCTACTTATTCTCAGGGTACAGGCTGCGGTGGATGGGGAAGGTAGTGGGAGAGACAGCCACAGACAGAATGGGATCCTGACCCCCCTCCCCAGCCTATATAGAAATGTCAGGAGCATATAAGGTGGGGATGCCCGTGCCCTACAGGATAAGAGATGTGTCCTGTAAGGGAGGCCTGGGGCTACCCTGGCAGTGACTCTCAGGCCCCCTGACCCACCAGAATCTTCTGGAAATCTCACAAAACTCACAAACACTGAACTCTACTCCTGGAGATTAGAATTTGGGGTCTCTGGGGCATAAGCCAGGGATCCACAGGTGATTGTGATGAGCAGACAGGCAGACACATGGGGGTGAGAGATGAGCCCTCTTTGCAGCCCACCCAGAGAAGAAAGGCCTTCTTTTTCAAATAGCCTCAGAAATCAATGGTCCAGGTCCTTCCTGCTTCCTAGGAGATGCCATGTGGATCTACTTCTGGGGGTCTGCACAGTGTGTGTAGGAGTGCTGGGGCCTCTTGGGTGTCAGGTGTCCTATGTCCTCTCTCATGGTCTGCAGAGAGCTTGTACTTTCTGTCTGCAGAGTGCACCAGCTGCATAGGAAAGGGAAATGCTGCTGGGAGTGGCCCCTGCAGGGCTGCGCCATGCCTGTCCTCACCCTTCCATGGCTTAAGCCAGGCATGGGTGGCCGGGTCTGTAACGCAGAGAATGTAGGTAAGAAGTGGGGGAAGAAGGCAGGGTAGATCAGATCTCTTGGCTCCTCTCAGTGTGGAAGGTGAGAAAGCAATGCTGCCTTCCCCTGACCTTCCTGTTCTCCCTCCTAACCCTTGGGGCAGCTCTTGTCCTTGGCACAGGTGACCCTCCTGGCTTGGTGCCCCTGGTCCTGCCTCATCTTGCTGTGGCTGTCCTGAGAGGGAGTCCAAACTGCAGAGCAGGGCTGGGCAGTGCAGGACCAGGCCACGGCCCT
Organism: Plecturocebus donacophilus; assembly: GCA_004027715.1. Taxonomy (NCBI): domain Eukaryota; kingdom Metazoa; phylum Chordata; class Mammalia; order Primates; family Pitheciidae; genus Plecturocebus; species Plecturocebus donacophilus. The sequence continues at coordinate 19,469 of PVKP010029887.1, read as the reverse complement.
GGCTGCCAGATCTTTGACCTCCGGGGCTGTCTAGCTTTTAAAGTGTCCTGGGTGTTTCACCACATCATTAACTCCCTATAACTTGCGGTGAGCTAATCCTTCCAGTCTTTCTGTTTCCACAAGCAGCTGTGAGTGGGAATCCTCAGTTGGCAGTTTCATCCTCCTGCCTCCCTTTGGAGCAGTGGGTGTGAGCTCTGTTCCAGTCCCTCCAGTTCCCTTCCAGGCCCCTCCTGTCATGGGAACCACGCACTTTCTTCCTGGTTCTGAGCAGTAGGCCCTGCTAATGAGACTGGTTTCCAGGTGCTGAGCAGGGCAGGCTGTGATCAGAGCAGGTCATGGGCTGCCAGGAACTTCCTTCAGGGTTCTCGTCTCATGTTTCATCCCCACATGGCACGCCCATCCCAGGCTCCTGGCTGGGGTTGAGCAGGCTCATCTTTAGGCCTTACCCTACCTCTTTCTGGGTCCCAGAGCAGAAGCCTCTGCTCCTCCACCCTGGTACTTCCAGAACTATCTCGGGGACAAATGGTGCAATAGAGTCTGTCTATCTCAGCCTGTTGGTGCAGAGCTCCTGAGCATCTGAGCATCTGAGGAGGAGACTCCAGGGGCCACACAGGGCTCAGGAGAGTTTGATGAACCTTGCTGTTGTGAGCCCAGAAGAGGTGGAAACAGACACTTGACCTCTCCAAAGGGGGAACACCAATGACCTCCCCTTCCACTGAATGTCGGGGGAGAGACTGAATGGGAGAAGGTGTCAGCTTAGGCCCAGTGGCTGTGGGTCAACGTGTGTCCACAGTCTTTCTAAGTCTGGCTGTAGGGAGGCTCTGTGATGTTACCAGACCACAAGTGACCTCAGCTGCCTCGAGGTTCTGCTCACCAGACTTCCGTCTCTGTCTCCTCCGCAGGGGTCAGGGCTCCAGGGCCACAGGGAGAGGGGCAACTGATGCCAGTTTCAGCTGTGGCCTGAACCTAACATTGAGACAAGCCCTCTCCTGACCTTGGAGAGAGAGGGCAGCTCAGAAGGCTCTGGGCAATGAGGAGATCTGGCTCAGGCTGGAAGATGCTGCTCTCCCATTTGACACAGAGGCCATGGAGAGGGGACAGAGGGGACTCACCCGGCCATGGAGAGGGGACACAGGGGACTCACCTGGCCATAGAGAGGGGGCAGAAGGGACTCACCGAGGAGATTCACCTGGCCATGGAGAGAGGACACAGGGGACTCACCTGGCCATGGAGAGGTGGCAGAGGGGACTCATCTGACCAGGGAGAGGGGGCAGAGGGCACTCACCAGGCCATGGATCATGAAGAGGGAGCAGAGGGGACTCACCCAGCATGGAGAGGAGGCAGGGCCTATCCTGTGGGCCTGGGCTGCAAGGACCGAAGTTTTTCATTAGCCAGAAGCCTTTCTACAGCAGGTCTTTCTGGAGGATCTGTTTGAACGTGTCCTGCTTTTTCTAGAAGCTCACCCTGCCACAGGGAACCAGAGCACAGGAACCCCTGCCTGCAGGGTCCCTGCCCTCCTGACTCTGATCACTTCTATCAAAGATCTCTGAGGTCCTGATGTCCTGTGGCCTTCTAATCCCTGCCAGGTAGCCGTGGTAAAGCCTTACGGACCTGCAATCACCATTATGGGGACTCTCAGCACTTTGCCGAAACCATCACACACCTCCACACTTGGATAGCCTCTGTTTGGGCTGAATCCCATCCTTACCGCTTGGAGAGGCTCATGAAGAAGGTCCCAGGGCTCACCAAGGAGCCTTCTCTTTTTCCCACACCACTCACCTTGCCCCTTCCCCGCCAGGTTCACTTACCACAGCGGCACAGTTTTAGTTTGAAGACATACCCATTCATTCTTCTTTTTTGAAAATACATTTATTTATTTATTTATTTAAAGACCGGGTTATAAGACCGGCTATTTTTTTCTTTCTTTCTTTCTTTTTTTTTTTTTTTTTTGTAGTTTTGATAGAAACAAGGTTTCACCATGTTGGCCAGGCTGGTCTTGAACTGCTGGGCTCAAGCGATCCGCCCACCTTGGCCTCCCAAGTGCTAGAATTACAGGGGCCAGGCACCAACCCAGCTAATTTTTATATTTTTAGTAGAGATGGGGTTTCACTATGTTGGCTAGGCTGATCTTGAACTCCTGGCCTCAAGTGATCTGCCCAGCTTGGTCTCCCAAAGTGCTGGGATTACAGATATGAGTCGTTGCGCACAGCCAGGTTTTTGATTTGTTTATTTTGATGGCCCTTAATGGGGAACAAATATTATCATTAAATATCTTCAAATGTGCTTTTCCAAAGTTTAGAGACTGGAAAATACGCTGAGAATATGCTGGGTTCTGTGTTCAGGGCTGAAGAGGGTGTGACGGTGAGTAAAATTCAATCCTGTCTATATGTGGAAGACAGACAAGTGAATGGGTAATATGGGAGCAGGTTTCATATTAAGGGATGCCTTGAAGGGACCCCTCACTCAGACTGGGGGTCCTAGAAAAGGTGACCACTCAACCAAGTCTTAAAGGATGAGCAGAAATTGGGTGAACGTGGAGGCTGGAGACAAAGAAGGGGAATCGTGCCCAGGGCCAGGATGGAGGGGGTGTGGCATGGCGAACTGAGGACTGCAGGAACTAGCCTGGGGAACTGAGAAGGGCTCCAGTGGTGGAGGGCCCCAGAGAAAAACCAAGGAGTCCAGTGCAGGAGTTACTAGGAGGTTTGAAGCAGGGGAGTCCTGGGGTCCATCTGCACTTACGATGGTCCTTTCTGAAGCTATACTCAGGAAGGGTGCTGGAAGACTGGATGGGTGGCTATATGCAGGAACGAGGGACAAGAAGTCAGGCACTTGCTCTGCCAGGTGGAGCTTCGGGTGGGAGAAGGTAGGGACTGACCGGCTGGTCTGATGATAAACTGTTTATCGGTATCCCGTTGGGGAAGGGGAGCTGTCACATCCCCTCCTGGTTTGGCCGCTGACTCAGAATAGTCCTTTCTTCCATGCATCTATTTCTGCATCTGTTGAATAGACAGATTCAGTATCTTCATCAACCCTCCCGCCCTGGGCCGACGAAGAGGCTTGGTATGTTTTTGTTTTTCCTAGGGGAAAGCTTACCTTCAAACGATGGTGTTTTTACTATACACGCACATAAAAACAATAGCAGTAACCAATGATTGGCTTGATTATGACAATAATTGAGACGACAGAGAGGGTGGGAGTGGAGCATGTGAGGCCAAAGCTGCTTTTTTCCCAAGTCCCCAAGGGCCTCTAGTCCTAACCAGGAAGCTGAGACCTGAATTTCCCCACCACTAAGCACCCAAGTCAGAAGATACAAAATCGCCTAAGCGGCAGGTACTCAGGTGAGGGCTGTGTCTATCCTGCTGCTGGGGAGTTAGAAGGCTGTCCCAGGGGAAGGCATTCTTCCTGACAGCCTAAATTGGAGGGAGGAGAAGGGAGAAGCAGTGAGGTTGGAGAGACCAGCCCTTCCTCAATGCAGTCTCAGGGGAACCAGGAGCCCCCAACACAGATGCTGGGCTCAGGTGAGTTGGGAGGAAGAGCTGTGGGTGGGCCTAGGTGGGCACAGCCTGCACTGAGCTTCACAGCACTGTCATAGGCAGTGTGGCCAGGGGCCTCTCTGCACACACTGGGGTCGGACCCCCACAAGAGGAACTGGCCCTAGACCCTCCCTGGGGTCCACAGCCTGCTCCCACCAGACCTGGGGTGCCAGGGAACTCCCAGACTATTGTTCACTGTGTCCCTGATCCTCATCTCTGAATCACCCCTTGATGAGGCCCTGCTTCCTGTCTGCACCCCACTATTAACTGGAGTCTACCTTCTGCCACTGTGTTTTCTTGTCCCCTGTCTCTGAGAAAGCCACGGAGGCAGCAATGGGGAGAGTAGGAGCTCTACTGTGGGCCCAGCCCTGACTCATACTTAGGGCCCTAATTCCCTGATAACCCCACCAGGGACAGCCGGACATCCCTGAACCTCACCCATCCCACAGATGTACCTCAATTATTGTTCTGGGCTGAGCTTGGGGGTCCTAGAAGCCACAGAGCCGGCCCTTCTCTGCAAGACTCCCGGGCACGGGCAGGGAGCTGCCATGGAATCTCACAAACTTCTATTGGTTCTTTTTCTATTTTTTGAGACAGAATCTTGCTCTGTTGCCAGGCTGGAGTGCAATGGTGCTGTCTCAGCTCACTGCAACCTCCGCCTCCTGGGTTCAAGTGATTCTCCTGCCTCAGCCTCCCTAGTAGCTGGGACTACAGGTATGTGCCACCATGCCCAGCTAAGTTTTGTATTTTTAGTAGAGATGGTGTTTCCCCATGTTGGCCAGGATGGTCTCAAGCTCTTGACCTTGTAATCCACCCACCTCGGCCTCCCAGACTGCTGGGATTACAGGCATGAGCCACTGCACTGGCCTCGATTACTTCTTTAAACACAAGTAACACACGTTTAATGCACAGAAATGAGGAAGTACATGTGAGCAAAAGAGAATGAAAAATCTCCAGTGACTCCACCCAGAAATTATTGCTGTTTCACACCTTCACTGCATGTACTGGTCTGTAATCTGCTATTTGCACTTATGAGTGCATGTGAGTATTTTGCAGTCATAAGAGACATTTCCACAGCATGTTCTTTAGTGACTGCCCAGTATGTGATGCAAGAGACTCATTTTGCCAGTTCCTCAATGGTGGCTTTCGGGATTGTTTCTGATATCCTCCAGCTCTTCCATGAATTTCCCCATGACCTGCTCAGTTATAGGTGACTTTCTGAGTATTGGGCATACAACTGTTTACAAAACAGAGACCTGTGCAGACACATTTCTGGGCATATCGTATCAGTTCTTTTAGCTGCTGACTCGATGGGGTATGGCCAGGCCAAAGGGCACACCTCTAGGATTTGCCCTCCCAAAGGCCTGTGCCTGTCAGGGTGGGCCTCTGTCCCAGGTAACGGGCAGTGGGCAACAGGCATGAATTGTGGGGACAGAGCGTCTTCCAGGTGAAGCAGGGAGAGCAAGCCTGTGTCCTGGCCCTGTGTGTCTAGTCTTATGATCATTTTGGCAAGGGCTTCACCAGGCATCTGTTTTCACAGCTCACAGGCCAGGCTGCTGGGTCTGAGCATGGAACAGAATATTTGAAATGGGGCCACCCTAGGTGATCCTGACTGGTGAGGTACCTTCTGGACCCAGCTTGGAGGCAGCCCTTGCCTGCAAAAATCTGGGTGGTGGGGAACCCAGGCTTCCACCCCAAGCCACCAAGGGCGGTCCCAGCCTGGCCCTGCCCCCTACTCTGAACCTCCACCCCTGCCCTTCCTCTGCTCCAAGCCAGGCAGGCAGGGAGGTGGGAGGCCAGCTAGCTCGGGAACCCAAACCTGTTGGGCAGGTTTTGAGAGCTGTGGAGAGAGGGACAGAGGCTGGAGAAGGATGCATGGCCTGCCCTGGGCTTGCCTGTTCCCTCCTGAGCCTGAGCCCCTTACCTTCCCGACCCCATGAGGCACACACCGGCTCTGCTGGCTCCCCTGCTCAGCCTGGGCCTGGGCCTGGCCCTGAGTCAGCTGGCGGCAGAGGCCACAGATTGCAAGTCCATTGGCGCGGCAGAGGACCTGGCATTCACCCCAGTGGCCAGGGCCCAGTGGCTGGCCCCTCGAGTTCGTGCGCCAGGGCCCCTGGATTCCCTCTATGGGACTGTGCGCCGCTTCCTCTCCTTGGTGCAGCTCAATCCTTTCCCTTCAGGTGAGTGTGCCCCTCCCCTACGAGGGCCTCAGCATTTGGGTCCCTAGCCAGGCTTTCTCTGTCCCTCTCTATCATGGGATGTGCCCAGTCTACCAGGCACTTGTCATCTTCCTGGGGTAGAAAGGGCAGCATCTGGGGAGGGCTCCAGAACCTGCTGTGTGACTGTGGGCAGGCCTCATTTCCTCTCTGAGCCTCAGGTTCTCCATCTGTAAAGTGGGGAGGTTACATTAGAAATACATTAGACCTGGCTCAGACATCCTCTGAATCTAGCGGTGCTTGGGTCCTGAAGCAGCTGAGAGACCCTCCCAGTCCTGTCCCTTGCTGCTTGAGGGGAAGAACTGCCAGGCCAGGCCCCTTCTCTGCCTTTGCCCAGGATCAGGACGGATCTGTAGGGTCCAGGAGGAGAGATCTGCAGGCCTCTCCTCTGGTCGGCTTCCTGTAGCAGTGCTGAGGTCAGGGCAGGACGGTGCAGGGCTGCGTGATGCAGCTTTCTTCGAGGGTGCCATGGTGGTGGGAGGAGCCCTGTCCCAGAGCCACTTTGCCCTGGCAGTGGGGAGAGGATAGACACAAGCGCAGGGCGGTGGCTGCTCCCACATCCTCAGCTTGGCTCTTTCCGGTAGAGTTGGTAAAGGCCCTGCTGAATGAGTTGGCCTCCGTGAAGGTGAATGAGGTGAGCAATCGAGGGAAAGGTCGGGGGGGAGGGAGTTCCAGGGTGAGCAGCAGGGTGGGAGCAGAAAAGCCTCCGCTCAGCCCATCTTGCTGGGTGTCCACCAGGCTGGGGCTGGGGCATCCGCTCCCCTTTTCCATGGGCGCTGCAGTCCGCAGACCTGGATGCAAACCACAGATCTGTGGTTTACTGGCAGAGAGGCTTGCAGGGAGCTGGAACCTCCTGAACTTCAGCTTCCTCCTGTGTGAGATGGTGATGAGCAGTTCCTCTGGGATGGGTTCCATGAAATGCAGGCCATGCCCCGATGGCACTCTCGCCCCTTCTGGTTTCCCTCTGGACTCAGGCAGGAGCCAGGGCTGGGCAGTGCGGTTGGGCCGCCCCTCATGCCCTGCCACCTGCCCAGGTGGTGCGGTATGAGGCAGGCTATGTGGTGTGCGCCGTGGTCGCCGGCCTCTACCTGCTGCTGGTGCCCACCACTGGGCTCTGCTTCTGCTGTTGCCGCTGCCGCCGGCGCTGCAGGGGCCAACTGAAGACAGAGCACAAGGCACTGGCCTGTGAGCGCGCGGCCCTCATGGCCTTCCTGCTGCTGACCACCCTCGTGCTGCTGTAAGGCACTGCTGGGGGCCCTGGGCAGGGTGGGCCATGGCCCCAGGCTCCCTTGTACCCGGCAAGCCCCTTCCTCCTCCCTCCATTCCCACAGGATTGGCATGGTCTGTGCCTTTGTCACCAACCAGCGCATGCATGAACAGACAGGCCCTAGCATCAAGGCCGTGCCTGAGACCCTGCTCAGCCTCCAGGGCCTGGTCTCCGATGTTCCCCAAGTGAGCACTGTCACCCTCACCCCCATATGCCCCTGTGAGCACCGGGCCCAGGCAGGATGGAGCCCAGTGGGCCCTCACTGGCCCATAACCAGCACATCTGAAAGACACTCCTTCTCCTGCCCTTTCCTGCCCCTGCCGGAGAATCAGCCACCCTCAAGATGAATGCTGTGGGGTCAGGGAGGGGGCTGGGGACAGGTGGGGGTCCGGGCTTCGGGTGACCAGGAAGGGCAGCCTCAGGGCCCTATGTTTGCCTAGGACCTGCAGGCGGTGGCGCAGCAGTTCTCCCTGCCCCAGGAGCAAGTCTCGAAGGAGCTGGATGGTGAGGGTCTTGGGGGCTGACAGGCAAGCTGGCTCTAGGGCTCCTGCTTGGGCACTTCGGTGGGGGCCTCTCATTCCCTCATTCCAGACCCCATCTGGGAACAGGCTGGCAAAGGTGGGGATCAGGCCAGCTGGAGAGCAACAGTGGCTGCCACTCAGCTGCTGGAGGGAGAAGCTGTGCTACCCGCCCCCCACCGGCTCCTACAGAGTCTGATGGGGTCTGCGGAGGCAGAATGGAGATGGGAAGGGCCCCTCCAATCTTGGGGACCCACCCTGAGACTTCCCTGTACTCTGCAGGTGTTGGTGTGAGCATTGGGAGCGCGATCCACACTCAGCTCAAGAGCACCATGTACCCCTTGCTGGCAGCCGTGGGCAGCTTGGGCCAGGGTGAGCTGGAGCCGTGCCTGGATGGTGTGGGGCCCAGTGGGTGCTTCCTGGGGCAATCCCACCTGCACCCAGTCCTGGATTTCCTGAGCTGCCTCTGCACTACCTTTGACTTCCCCATTGCTGTACCCCAGGATCCAGTCCCCTTCCCCTGACTTAACTTGCACTGGGGCAGCTTCCATTGTAGGCAGGAGGTCAATGATTTGCAGGTCCCTTTGGCTGAGGGAGGGGAGTTCTGCCTCCTGCAAGGCATCGGGAGATGCCTATGCTGGATACTGCTCAGGTTGGATGTGGGTCTATCAGCCCTGCAGGTCTCCATGGACCACCTGCAAGCTTTGAATGCCACAGTGGTGGAGCTGCAGGCTGGGCAGCAGGACTTGGAGCCAGCCGTCCGCAAACACCGGGACCGCCTCGTCGAGCTGCTGCAGGAGGCTGGGTGCCAGGGAGACTGTGCAGGGGCCCTGAGCTGGGCCCGCACCCTGGAGCTGGCTGCTGACTTCAGCCAGGTGCAGACCCAGGACAGAGTCCTCTTAGAGCCACAGCGGGCTGGCTGCCTGCCACTCCTGGGATCCCTGAGGCAAATTCCCAACCCCTTCCCCCGCTGTTCCTCCCTTGCTCCACCCACCCAGGGTTAATGCAGGTCATCCTGGTAGTGGATGGACCGCTCCCTGGGCCATGATGCTTCACATGTGTGAGCTCCTTGAGTTCTTGCTGCTGCCAGGGGCAGTAGGAGCCATGGCAGTCCCCATTTTACACCTGAGGACATTGGGGTTCAGAGGCACCTGCCCCCATCTGCCCCCAGGGATACCCCTCAGGCCTCTCCAGGAACTTTGTCATAACCCCCCCTTCCCCCATTTCAGGTGCCCTCTGTGGACCGTGTCCTGTACCGGCTGAAGGGTGTCCCTGAGGCCAACTTCTCCAGCATGGTCCAGGAGGTGAGAGCCACCTGGTCTGCCTGATTCCTCCCTCACCTGCCAAGTCAAGGCCTCCATTTTCACCTTTTGGATAGGAACTCAGTTATACCTGAGACTTGGGGCCCCACCCACCACACAGTACCCTGGGCAGGGGACTCCTGATGACCATCCTTGGTGTGCACATGATCTGTGCTCAGAAGGGAGAGCTGGGACCTTCAAGGCGGTGGGGATGGCAAGGGAGCAGGGCTCAGGCTGAGCCCAGAGGGCAGGCGGCTCCCCGGGTGGAGATGGGCCAAGGGGGAGGGCATGGTGTGAGTCAGCGCCCAGGGCTGGGACCTGAAGCTGGGGAAATGGTGAGTCAGCCGTGCTGGGTGGCTGGAATGGAAGTTTCCAGAAGGAAGGAAGTCAGAGCTGAGGCTGGAAGGGTGGGTTGAAGTGGACCTTTAAGAGCTAGACCTGGTAATTGTATGCAGGGTGGCTAAGAGTTCACTGCAGTGGTGGGAGTTGGGTGGGGATAGGAAGAAGAGGTTTTGGGAGGAGCAACATTTTGGGAAGTTGAGTCAGGCTGGGTGGAGGGAGGGGAAAGGAGGGCAGTGACCAAGAGAACAGAGGGAAGCCAGGAGAACTGAGGAAGGGAACTCCCTTCCCCTCCTCTCCCCTCCCCTCCCCTCCCTCTAGACCTGGTGACTTTGGGGTGTCCTAAGAGGGGATACTTGGCAGAGATAGGGAGGCCCAACCCCACTTGGTTCCTGCAGGAGAACAGCACCTTCAATGCCCTTCCAGCCCTGGCTACCATGCAGACGGCCAGCGTGGTACAAGGTGAGGCTGCACGAGTTAGAGGCAGCTGCTCAGCATGGCTTCTCACCCCACCCCTACCAGGGAGGCTTGTTGAGAGTGGAGTGGGGCGGTGGGGGACTGTCCTCCCTCTGTGGTTCCCATATGTTCTTCCTGCCCACTTGTCTTGTCCCTGGGCCCCAGGGTGCCCTCCGCATCCCACAAGTCCCTGCTACTTTGGGCAGAGCTGAAGAAGGCAGTGGCCCAGCAGCCGGAAGGGCTGAGGACGCTGGCTGAAGGGTTCCCAGGCTCGGAAGCGGCTTCCCGCTGGGCCCAGGCTCTGCAGGAGGTGGAAGAGAGCAGCCGCCCCTACCTGCAGGAGGTGCAGAGATACGAGACCTACAGGTGCTTGGCACCCGCAGGGTGGGATGGGGTGGGGTGGGGTGGGCAGCCCAGCCTCTATGCCACCCTGAGCCCCATTCCCGGATCCTATCAGCCCCTGACTGTACTGAGCCTCTGTGTATTTTTAAGCCAAGACCCCTGACTCCACAGGCCTCCAAGTCCTCACCAGGCTGTGTGCCCTCGGACCCTGAGCCTGGGGGCCACGCAGGAGCAGTAGGGCCTTGGGAAGGGTCTGCATGTGCCCTTCTGCAGCCCCAGCCTTGGGATTAGAGGCCACACCCAGCTGCCAGGTCCCACGTCGCCCCATCTTGGTGCCAGCCACCTCCCTTCTTAGTAACACCCGTGTCCTCTCTGTGGCAGGTGGATAGTGGGCTGTGTGCTGTGCTCTGTGGTCCTGCTCGTGGTGCTCTGCAACCTGATAGGGCTCAACCTGGGCATCTGGGGGCTGTCTGCCAGGGAGGACCCCAGCTACTCAGAAACCAAGGGCGAAGCTGGAGCCTGCTTCCTCATGGCGTAAGAGAGGGGTGGGAGAGGGAAAACCGCCCCCCAACCTCGAGCACAGGGCTGGCTGCTTACTGTGGCTCCTGAGCACATCTGCCAGTATCCTCATCTCAATAAAGGGGCTGGACCAGAGCAGGAATGGCCAACAAGGAGCACTTCCTTCCTACCGCAGGGGCAGCTACAGTGCCTAATGGGCACTCCTTCCCTTGAGTCAGACAAAGTCTACAGTCCTTACCCTGGCTTCCTTACCCTCACCACCAATAAGTGGCAGCACCAGAGGTGGAATCTGTTGCCAGCCACAGACTAGATGGTCTCTAAGGCCAAGGCTGCCACATACAGTTGTACAGGCTGTTCACTAAGCAAGAGTGCCTGGCTAAAGGGGTAAGTGGGGGCTGAAATCCAACCCATGTTTTCCTCTCCAAGCCTCAGCCTGGTATGGGGTTGTGCCCACCTCATAAGCTCTTTGAGCCCTCTGGTCTAAGATATTTACTTCTCAGATCTGCTGGGATGCTGCCCTGTCAGAGGGTCATGCCTGGCCATGCCAGGTGAATTTTTTGAGTGCTGGGCCCTAGGCACAGAAGTGAGCAATCTTGGCTCTTTGGGGTTTGTTTTTGTTTTGTTTGTTATTGCTAAGACAGGGTCTTGCTCTGTCACCCAGGATGGAGTGCAGTGACACCATCATGGTTCACTACAGCTCAACCTCCTGGGCTCTAGCAACAGCCTCTGGAGTAGCTGGGACTATAGACATGTGCCACTATGCCCAGCTAATTTTTAAATTTTTTGTAGAGACAGGGTCTCACTGTATTGCCCAGGCTGGTCTCATACTCCTGGACTCAAGCTCTCTTCCCACCTCAACCTCCCAAAGTGCTGGGATTACAGGTGTGAGCCCAGCAAGTCATGGCTCTTTGAACAAAACAGCTGTTCTCTCCTCCAGGCTGTCAGGGCCAGCCAGGGCACCAGGGACAGGGTGGGCACGGGGTGAAAGTGAGGTTGGGACTGTCTAGAGTTCCGGGTTCTCCCTCTTCCCCAGGAGGCCAAGTCCTCCAAGCTCCTCTCCCGTAAAGGCTCTGTCCTGGGGCCAGCTGACTGAGCAGGCTGGCCCTGGGGTGTTGGTGGGACAGAGGGTATGGTCAGGGCAGCCAGTTCCTGCTGTCCCTCAGTCCTGCCTCTCACCTTCCCCAGAGGTGTGGGCCTCAGCTTCCTCTTCGCTGCCCCCCTCATCCTCCTGGTGTTTGCTACCTTCCTGGTGGGTGGCAATGTGCAGACGCTGGTGTGCCGGAGCTGGGAGAGTGGTGAGCTCTTTGAGGTAGGCCTGTCTCTGCTTACAGGCCCTCCTGGGGAGGGACGTGGGGATGGTGTGGCAGAGCAAGAGGGTTGGGAGAAAGTAGGGGTCAGAGGGTGTTAGAGGGAGACAGGGAGGAGGGAGTGAGATGGCCATGGCTAAGGAAAGAGACAGAAACCCACCAGCGGATGGAGGAGGGAGAGAGAAAGCACCCATGAGTCCCTGGGATGCTGCCCAGGCCCCAGGGCAGGGACCCGGAGAGATGGCGCCCTGACCCATGCCCTCTCCTCTCCTAACACTGGGAGCTGGGACCCTGGTGCCCAGTGAGCTGAGATGCTGGACTGGGTTCTCTGTGGAAGACTGGGCTGGCCATCCCTCCTAGGGTTTCATGGGAAGAGCCCCTGTGAGGATTTAGAGCCCGGAAGTCATCAGAGTCAGAGGCCAGGTGTGAGTGGGGATGAGGGGATGTGTCCTACCCCTGGTCTCTGCTGTGCCACCGAGGCATGGGGCCAGGCCCTAGGGAACCAGGATGGCCTTGCCCCCCACCCCTCTCTGTGCCCATTTCTCACTATCCATCCCCAGTTTGCAGACACCCCAGGGAATCTGCCCCCGTCCATGAACCTGTCTCACCTTCTTGGCCTGAGGAAGAACATCAGCATCCACCAAGCCTATCAGTGAGTGGACGGCCTGGGCAGGGCTAGGCACCAGGGAAGGAAGGAGGAGGGCCAGCATCCCTCAGGGACCTCAGCCCCGCTGCCACCCACAAGGTTCCTCCTCACTCCTCCTCAGGCAGTGCAAGAAAGGGGCGGCACTCTGGACAGTTCTGCAGCTCAACAACTCCTACAACCTGGAGGAGCACCTGGATATCAGCCAGGTGTGAGAACGTTCTGGGAACTGTGAGGAGCCCTCCTCAGACCCCTCTCCTCTGGTCTTTTTGCCTCTGTGGAGACCTGAGAAGTCTGTGTGAGCAATTAAGGGCAGAGGCCCAGCTACCAGCCCAGGGGAAGGTTCTGGGTGTGTGGGTAGGTCTGTGTGCACCTAAAGGCTATGGCCAGCCCTGAGCACAGCCAAGGTGGCAGCAGGAAAGTACAAGGGGGAAAAGTATAATGAGCAGGAAAGTACAAAAAGCAGGAAAGTACAATGAGCAGGAATACAAGGGGGGTGTCCTGACTGAGGACGAGCATTGGCTGGGATGCTCCAGTTGGGAGGGGGAGGCTGGGGAGGGACGTGGCAGCAACAAGGACGGTGACGAGTCTGGCTAACGCTGGTGGACGGCCTGCCAAGCTCGTGCAGGTGGAAGGTGGTGGCGGCAGGATTCCACCTCCAGCCTGACACATGAGCCTCTTCCCGTAACCCCTGGGCTTTGCTGGAACTTAGTGTGCGGAACTGGAGACACTTGCCAATGCTGGCAAGAGACAGTTCTAGAACGAAGGCAAGGAAGGGCTGTTTCACAAGAGGAATGGACTTTGAGAATGGGTCCTCCTCATGCTGCACAGAAGCTGCAAGACATTCCCTCCTCGACTTCCAGGCTCCTAAGCATACCTAGGGAAACCCACATCCCCTGGCCCTCCAGTTCCTTCCTCCCTCCCCAAACACAGAGTATGCTAACTGCTGATTTTGTATCGTCCCGGGAAACCCTTCCAACCCCTGGATCCGCCAACCAGCCTTGGCCCACAGACAGCACAGCCAGATGGCTCAGTCCCAACTCAGGGCCTTGAACTGCACAACTTGGGACAGTTATGGAGCTCACTCCTAGTTCCACATCTTTAACCAGACAGGAGGCCCCCGGAGCAGGCAATACCTCAGTGCTAGGCTGAGACACTATCCTGCAGAGGAAGGCTGGCCAGGGAGAGCTGAACTGGGGCCCTGGGCAGAGAAGCCCCCATCCCCCTGCTGGCAGGAAGTCTCAGTGATAGTAGGGAAATGCTGAGGCTCTTTCCTGAAAATGCAGTTGTGTCCATTCATTCATTCATGCAGCTAACAAACTTGTACGCTGCCCACCATGTGTGAGCCTCCGAGTTAGATGCTGGGGGATTGGGGCAGAATATGCAGGCAAGGCCTCACTCTTGTAGAGCTGACAGCAATGAACAATTACCTACAAATAAGATCATTTCAGAGCAACAGGCACTTTGAAGGCCTTGACACAGCTGACAGGATAAAGAGGGGCTGGGAAAGCTATTTGATTTCAGGTGGCCAGGAAGGTCTGTGTCTCGGCCCAGAAGCCAGATGGGCACTGGAGGAAGGCCGGATCTTGGCAGTTTGGGGCAGGCACCTACTGGGAGCCTGTCTGGGGCTTGGGGTGTCCAGGGCAGGGGGCCCTGAAGGCCTGCTGTGTGTCTGTTCTCGTGTTGCTATAAGGAATACCTGAGACTGAGCATGGTGGTCCATACCTGTAATCCCAGTACTTTGGGAAGCCAAGGTGGAAAGATTACTTGAGTCTAGGAGTTCAAGACCAGCCTGAGCAGCAGGAGGAGACCCTCTCTCTACAGGTTTTATTTTTAAAAGCCAGGTTTGGTGTTTTGCACTTCTAGTCCCAGCTACTCGAGAGGTTGAGGTGGGAGGATCACTGAAGCCCAGGAGGTCTAGGCTGTAGTGAGCTGTGATTGTGCTATTGCCCTCCAGCCTGGGCAACAGAGTGAGACCCTGTCCCCTACGCCCACCAAAAAAAAGCAATAGCTGAAGCTGCATAATTTATAAAGAAAAGAGGTTTAAGTGCAGGCTGTACAGGAAGCATGGCACTGGCACCTGTTTCTGAGGAGGCCTCAGGAAGCTTCCACTCATGGCAGAAGACCAAGGGGAGCCAGTGCATCACATGGGGAGAGAGGAAGTGAGACAGCCAGGTGGGAGGTGCCATGCTCTTTCAAACAACTAGGTCTCATGTGAACTAACTGAGCAAGTGTTCACTCATCACTGGTGGGGGCAGTGGCACTAAGCCATATGTGAGGGATTCACCCCATTAACTAGTCCCTCCCACTAGGCCCACCTTCACCCCCAGCACCAGGGGTCGTATTGCAACATGAAATTTGGAAGGGACAAATATCCAAACCATATCGCCTGGTGACTCCCTCACTTATGGGAGAGCATCTCTGGGGTCCTGGCTCAGCAACTGGGCATGACTCCCCTGTACTCACCCTCCCAGTATACCAACAAGCTACGGCAGGAGTTGCAGAGCCTGAAAGTAGACACACAGAGCCTGGACTTGCTGAACTCAGCCGCCCGCCGGGACCTGGAGGCCCTGCAGAGCAGTGGGCTCCAGCACATCCACTACCCTGACTTTCTTGTTCAGGTCAGTGGTGGGTACCTCAGCTGGGCTTCCTCAGCCAGGTGGTAATGGAACAAAGGGGCCCACAGAGGAGCTGGGTGTGCGTCTCACCTTGTCCCAGCTCTGGGCTCCTCCACGTTTTCTTGGGCCTCTTCAAGTGGAGGTGTCCCCAGATCATGTGCCCCTGGGCCTGTCCTCATGTCACCACTCAGGTCACTCAGGAATGGATACCCTCTCCTCCAGTCCAACTGACCGTGTCGCTGTTCATGGTCCTGAACCCACTGCTGCAGAGGATTCAGTGGGAAGTTGCCTCTTCCTTGAGTTACACCAGAGGGTGCTTCATTTGTTCTGGTTTCTATCTCATTGGGAAAATATCTGAAGTAGTTCAGTTCCAGGGAAAACCCACTGTGACTGATGTGTCACAATACACTTAGCTGGTGTAGATTATATTTGATAAGACTGGGGAATTGGAGGCTGGGGGCAGATGGAGGTGGGCCCCAGGGGAGCTGGGTTCATCCCTCCTGGCCTCTCCTGTCTGCCTGTAGATCCAGAGGCCTGTAGTGAAGACCAGCATGGAGCAGCTGGCCCAGGAGCTGGAAGGATTGGCCCAGGCCCAGGTGAGAGGGAAGCAGGGCCCCCATTGGGCAGTAGGAGCCACAGGGGGCTTGGGAGATGGGAGAGGGTGGGAGGATGTGAGGGCAAAGGCAGGGAACTAAGAACCCTCACCAGCAGGGCCTGAGGCTCCTGACCCCTGGCTGGGCTGGAGGGTTTTACAGCATCAGTTCTGATTCAAGTTCTGCTACCCATTGGCTGCGTGGCCTTGGGCAAGCCATGCTGTGTCTCTGAGCCAGAGGTTCTTCATCTGTGGGGTGGACTGTCCTTCATCTCAGAGGAGATGGAATTACTTCTCTGACCTCACATGGTTGGGCAAGTGTTTCTTCTTTTCTTCTTTTTTTTTTTTATTGAGACGGAGTCTCACTCTGTCGCCAGGCTGGAGTGCAGTGATGCAATCTCAGCTCAGTACAGCCTCTGTCTCCTGGGTTCAACAATTCTCCTGCCTCAGCCTCCCAAGTTGTCCTTGAGGAGAAAAATAGCATTTTGTATTTATAATTATTTAGGGTTTAAAAGTTCTCTTTGAAACATCTGATAGGCCCTGCAACAACCCCACAGGGTGGGTAGAGCCAGGAGCATCCTCAGTTTCAGCAGGTGCCCCTGCAGCTCAGGTAGGTTCTGTAGCTGACTTAGGGGCACTCAGCAAGCTAGAGTGAACCTAGAAGTTGGACCTAGGCCCCCAAACCCATATCAGGCCTTGGAGCTTAAGGAGGCCTTGGTTTTCTGCCTCTGAGACCAGCACTCCCCACCTCCCCTTGGTATGTCGTATTGAAAGTCTGGGTGAGGGGTAGGTGGGTCCTGGGCAGGGCCATTCTGATTTCTGTCTCCTCTCAGGGCAATTCTTTGCTGGGGCAGCGGCTGCAGGAGGAGGCCCACGGACTCAGAAACCTCCACCAGGAGAAGGTTGTCCCCCAGCAGAGCCTTGTGGTCAGTTTGGAGGCCCAGGAAGCATGGGTCCTGGGGGAGAGGAAAGCTGGAGAAGGGACAGTGAAAGCGGAGGGAAGTTCTGAGAATTCCTCCCTTCCTCCCTCCCTCCTCCTCCCTTCCTTCCTCCTTCCCTCCTTCCTTTCTCTTTCCTTCTTTCCTCTAATCAGCCCTGATCTCTTCTCCACAGGCAAAGCTCAACCTCAGCATCAGAGCCCTGGAGTCCTCTGCTCCAAATCTCCAGGTGGCTGCTGGGGGTGGGGACGTGTGGTGAGAGGCGGGGGTGGGGTGGCTGCTGAGGAAGGGAGGAAGCAGGACCCCATCTCACTCTGGAGCTCTGAGCTCCGCCCAGGTTGTGGGTGGGGTTGGAAGGAAGATAGGGTGGCAACGGGGGGCTGGGGATGGGAATCATCGCCCTTGGCAAGTCTGTCAGGGCTGAACCCTCTCCTGTTGAGTGTGCTGTGGTGTGTGTTGAATTAATGAATGGATGTGTGAATGTGGGGCACTGAGTTGAGGCTCTCATCCCCTCCAGCTGGAGACCTCAGATGTCCTAGCCAATGTGACTTACCTGAAAGGAGAGCTGCCTGCCTGGGCCACCAGGATCCTGAGGAATGTGAGTGGTGGGTGGGACCGGGGGAAGGGGCTTCCACCCCAGGCTTCTCCAGTCCTGGCTTCTCACTGTGGCTCCCAGGAAACCTGGGCCTGTCCTCAAGTTGCTAGGCATGGGGTGTGTCGAGGGGGCACAGCTGCTTACGGGACCCCTGCAGCCCAGACCTCCTCTTCTTCCTGCAGGTGAGTGAGTGTTTCCTGGCCAGGGAGATGGGCTACTTCTCCCAGTATGTAGCCTGGGTGAGAGAGGAGGTGAGTGGGGCCTCAGCAATGACTGATTCCCTGCCCCAGTGGACCAGCTGTTCACCTTGCCTTGCCCTACCCCTGCCCCCAGAGCCCTTTGGGGATGACCCAGGCATTCAGTATCAAACCCAAACTCCCAATCCTGGCATCTGTGCCCCTGCTTGCTGGCTGAGCTCTGCCCACCCACCTCTGCGGCAGCCCTTCCCTGAGCTGAGTGTGGGCGAGGCTGGCGCTCTCCAAAATGTTTCATCACACCCAGCCTGCAGGCCCTTCCCTGGGCCGGCCTCTTCCCCAGCTTGTTCGAGGCCAGTCCTCAAAGCCCATCTCCCACTGCAGACTCTTACTGAAAATAGCCCCTGCAGGCTGTCTGGACACCCACACTAGAGTGGCAGGGGTCTGGCTTTACCCTGAGTGTGTCTGTGTATGTGTGTGTGTGTGTGTGTGTGTGTGTGTGTGTGTGTGTGTACATACACATGTTACCTCCCCAGTGAAAGTACCTTGAAGCATGGTGCTGGGTCACAGTCGCCTTAATCCAGGCTGGTGAACAGACAGAAAGGGGAGGGTCTCAGTAAGGAGCCAGTAAGATGTGTCCTCATCTGTTTGTACCTGCCTCTCTTCATGTGTGTACAAGCATGTGGTGGCCCCAGCGGTGTCCCCAGGCCTATCTGTCTCTGTCAGTCACTCTGCCTGAATTGGATATGGGTGCAGGCCTGTGGGTCTGGGTGTCTGGCATCACCTGCCTCATGCTGGCACCACAGGTGACTCAGCGCATCGCCACCTGCCAGCCCTTCTCTGGAGCCCTGGACAACAGCCGTGTGATCCTGTGTGACATGATGGCTGACCCCTGGGTGAGTGCCACAGTTCATCAGGGCTTGTCCGGCAAGTCCCCAAGACTTCCTGCTCTCCAGGGAGGACCAGATGAGCAGGGTGTGAGGCCAGGCATGGCCCCTGCCCTGGCTCTGATGACAAGGCAGCTTAGTGAGGCTGGGTGCCACGTGTGGGGTGCTGGGTGCCACATAGGGCAGTAAGCCGACCTCATGCCCTGTTGCAGAATGCCTTCTGGTTCTGCCTGGCATGGTGCACCTTCTTCCTGATCCCCAGCATCATCTTTGCTGTCAAGACCTCCAAATACTTCCTTCCCATCCGGAAACGCCTCAGGTGAGGAGCTGCAGGTTCTGCAGGCAGCATCAGGGGCCAGGGAAATGTCTTTTCAGCACCCAGGGTCCCCTGTCACAGTCCTTCCTGAGACCTCCCAGGCAGTGGAGGCCCATGGCCAAACCCTGAAGAGCCACATTCTGAGGAGCTCCAGAGCTGGGAAGTTCTCCCATACATCTGCCCCTTACTCCTCTTACTGCATCCATCTAGGTACAGCTTTGTGGGACCCTTCCCATTCCCTGCAGGGCTTCTGCGGAGAAGCCTTCAGAGCTCTGGGTTTGTCCCTGTGTTGGGGCTGAGAGTCTGGGAGGAAGGGCATGCTCACTCCCTTTCTTTGATGCTGCAGCTCCACCAGCTCTGAGGAGACTCAGCTTTTCCACATCCCCCGGGTCACTTCCCTGAAGCTGTAGGGCCCCGAGGGTGAGTTTTCCCCGACTCGCTTGATTGCTCTGTGCCAGGGGTTGAGGGAGTGGGGTGGGGAGGGGCTGGGGTCTGGGGTTTCCAGGGCCCAGAAGGGCAGGAAGGCTTGGGAACATGGTGGGGTCTGGGTGCTGGGTGTGGCCCATCCAGCCGTGGGGCTGACAGCCCTGCTCTCCCCTCTCTCCCCTTTACCTGTTTCCTTCTTAATCCCTGACAGGGTGCGGTGACCCCAAGGCTGCCTGTCCTCCCCTTTGATTCAACCTGGGCCACAGAACTTCATTCAGTAGCTCTTGCCCCAGAACCCAGGCTGGCATCCAGGCCTGGACTGTCCCCAACCCCACCTTGTGTGCTCATTTCCACCCCTTTCTGCTCACAACCCCCATCATTCACTCTCAGAATCACATGGGACGTCTGTGGAGCTGCAGAGCCAGCAGTCCCTCCAGGTGTCTACCCCTTGCCCTCCTGCTG
>PVKP010029886.1:0-28457 GCA_004027715.1 Plecturocebus donacophilus | reverse complement strand
CCAGGCTGGGGTGCAGTGGCGCGATCTCGGCTCACTGCAACCTCCGCCTCCCGGGTTCAAGCCATTCTCCTGCCTCAGCCTCCTGAGTAGCTGGGACTACAGGCACACGCCACCACGGCCAGCTAATTTTTTTGTATTTTTAGTAGAGACGCGGTTTCACCATGTTGGCCAGGTTGGTCTCAATCTCTTGACCTCGATCTGCCCGCCTCGGCCTCCCAAAGTGCTGGGATTACAGGCGTGAGCCACCGCGCCCGGCCCCACAGTAGCATTCTTCAAAGGGTTTTGTCACACACAAAATTATATAAAAAATATTAAAAAGGAGGAAGAGAGGGACAAAGAGAAGTTGCTTAAGGAGTACAAAAATACAGTTAGATAGAAGTAATAAGTTCTAGTACTCAATAGTATAGTGGGAAAATTACAGTTAAAAATAATTTACTGTATATTTCCAAGTAGATAGAAGAGAAGAATTGCAATGTTCCCAACACAAAGAAAAGATAAATGTTTGGGGTGATGGATACTCCAATTACCCTGATTTGATCATTACACATTATATACAGTTTTCAAAATATTACATGCACCCCCAAAATATGTACAACTATTATATGTCAGTTGAAAAATGATGTCAAAGAAGCAATTAAAAAAAATAAACTATGACAAACGTGACAACATTCATAGACAGTAGTGATTTCCTTAATTTCTAGTAACTTCTAGAATTCCAATATTCTAGTAACTTCTAGAATTCCAAACTTCAGGTGGCAACCCATTGGTGTCTTAAAAGTACATTTTAGAGTACATTTTTAGAGTAATTATTTTAAGTAATAAAATTTTTATGCACAAGAGTAAAAAGGATAATGTAATAAGTCCTGTGTGCCCATCCTCAGATCTAAGAATTAACAAAAGTTTGAATTTTCTCACTTTCATTTTTAAATTGAAAACAGGATAGTTAAAAAATAAAATAAAATAGACCAGACTAGACTAGCATGGGCTGGAAAATACAAGAGTGTATTGCACTGTGAATCTATGAATATTGCATATAATCAGAGTATTATTCTATTTAAAAATGAAAACAAACAGGCATTTATTATGCGAGGTATTATGGTATACATGACTACCTCTGATCTTTCCAGAAAATTCATGTCCAAAACAACCTCTAGTCCCTCATATTCAGTAGCTGAATGTTGTCTCCACTACATTTGAGGCAGATTCTGTCTAAATCCAAAAAAAAAAAAAAAAAAAAAAAAAAATAGATCTAATTCCTTGGCATTTTAAGACATTTGTTGAGAAAATACAAGTAAACTTTAGTCCCTTTGGGTCTCTCCTTTTCAAACATTAAGTGATATTCTCCAGACATTCTATCAAGAAAATGAAATTCATTATCAGCCTGCCTATGAGTCTTTCTGCTGGCTGCTGTAAACTTTCTAAAGATGATGTTAAACTTGGACACTCCAAGTCTCTTTCAAATGAAAAAACAAGCTAGATATAAACAATGTCAAAAAAAAATATGCACTGATATTTCTCCAAATAGAAGAGCCTGGACAATTTGGTGGAAAGAACAGGATCGTGATATCAAAAACACATATCCACTGGATAAACCTTTTCACTAATACGTGGTGTGTCTTCAAACTGAAGAAAAAGAGGAATGGAAGAGACTGTTTGTACCTGTCTGTCTTCCTCTGAAGCTCCTCATTCTGAGATTGACACACGTCTGCGTGAAAGGTAAATAAATCTTGAGAGAAAGGTGGAGGCACATGTGTTTTATGAGCCGTCAAACTCTCAAAGCAGGGCCCTCTGAAGGCAAAGTCTGATTTACAACAGTGGTCCACAGCAGGGTTGATAGTTCGATTTTCATTTACTCCACATAACTCTCCAAGAACTAAATCTGCCTGTACCAACAAGAGTTGCAACTCAGATATGATCTTAAAAGAATGGAATTTTTAAAAATACGGTTAGATGAAAAGTTAGATCATTCTAAGATCACTGTTAACCTCACTCAAAAAACATATGCACTCATAAAATATCACTATGTACAAAAAAACTTGAAGCTGGGGTCCTAAATGGCAATAATCCAAGTCATAGCAACTTAGATGCTTACAAATTAATTTTTTGGTAATATATAAACAAGTTTTCAGTTGCAAACAGACAGCTGCAAACAGCCAACAAAAAGGGTGATCAAACACTGTGGTCCTTGGGTTTCTTCCCCTCCTGGAATCTCCCTCAAGGTACTCTCCACCCCAGCCCTAAAGAGATGTGTTCAATGCCTGATTGCTGGATGAAGCAACTGGGGCAAGAGAAGGAATCTGTAACTTTACTTAAAATTATAAAGTTTCCTGTATCATTTTGAAACAATATTATGATTCCTAAATCATTTATCTTAACAAATCCTTTCGGATATAATGAAAAAAATCAGAAAGATAATTTGAAGAACTCTCTGAAAATAATTAAGACATTCTCTTTTACTTCTTAGGGTTTTCACAAAGTGCACCAAAAGGAAAACTTGACAATTTTTGCTTAACAATATTAAAAACAATAAAGAAAGGAATATGGATAATCACTGTAAATCAATGAGTGCAAATATTTTTTTCTTTTAAAGAAGAATATGGTACACAGGCCATGCTCACCAAATTTTCAACACAGGCAAACTCTTCACTTAGTGTGCAGCAAGTAGTGAAAACTGTCACCATTTTCTTTCCAAGAGAGACCAGTTCTTCAGTGGAGAGCTGAGGAGCTATCTTTGTGAGTCTGATAAGGTAACTGAAAGAACATTTGTCTGTTTGGCTTTTGAACGAAAGCAGATACCCATTTTCCCTTGAATTACTGCTGAAGTCCAGACCCTTCGAGGCTAGGGGCAACCAATATAAGTGCAACATGAACCTTAGCTCTCTTATAAAATAGAGAAATAGGTCTTTACTTCCTGTTTTTCTGCACCCTGCTTCCTATATCTATTTTAGCTTCCTTTCTAATTTCATGGATGTTTCAGAAGCTCTTAGATTTGCCTCCCTGTGTTTTCTTTCAGTATAGGAGCTCCTTGACAGCAAATACATTGCTAGCATCTAAAATCCTGCTTAAAATCCTTTGCATCGTTAGAAAATATTTTAAAGAAAGAATTTAATCAATATATGTTGGAAAAGAATAATCTGAGATGAAGGAAACTAAGATTTTTAATGAGCTAAGTTCAAACTGTCAGCTAACAGCCAAATTGCAGAAATAGTAAAGTCAGATTTTTAAATTGTGTTTTACTTTGATTTGAAGATGTTTAGTTTCAATAAATAATACATTAGCATGAGGTCAGGCACAGTGGCTCACTACTGTAATCCCAGCAATTTGGAAGGCCAAGGGCGGATGGATCGCTTGAGCTCAGGAGTTCAAGACTAGCCTGCGCAACATGGCAAAACCTCATCTCTACCAAAAAATACAAACATTAGCAGGCATGGTGGCTCACATCTGTAGCCCTAGCTACTTGGGAGGCTGTGATGGGAGTATCACTTGAGCCTGTTAGGCAGAGGTGGCAGTGAGCTGAAATCCCACCACTGCACTCCAGCCTGGGTGACAGAGAGACCTTGTCTCAAAAATATAGAGCAATAATAATAATAATAATGATAATAATAAAACACATTGGCATAATAATTGAAACAAACAAACAAACTGCAATATTATTCACAAATGCTCACAAGAGCGCTAAAAAACTGAGTATTAAAGTGTTGGGCAAATCCAGAATTATTTCTATAAACTCAGTTAAGATAGCCTTAAGGCAAAGCAAGGCAAACCATCTTTTCCCCAAAGAAACTGTAACAACCTGAAATATGCAGTGTCCCATTTTCAAATGGGTGAGGATCCAGGGATTCTAGATTGGCAGTGAGAAAGCCAATGTCAAACAGAAACCAAAGCATTGGAGAATCATGTCTCCAGAATCCTGTATTTCTTTTATTTTTAGCTTCATTTCTAATAAAAGATTAATGTGACAGTTCATTAATTCTTCTTTGACTTAAAAAAAAAATTCTTCCAAGAGTTTATGAATTGGCTATAACTGAAAGACTTGAGAGCTAACTTTTTTTCACTTTGAGGGATTATTTAATTCTGGTAACAAGTGTTAGCCCACTTGCTCAAGTAACCTACTGGTATTTCAAACCATCCTTCCCCAAATTCTGGGAATGTTTACATTCTTGTTGTATCTTCTTGAGGTTTTTCTCAGTTGCCTCATTGAATTTGTCTTCCTGAAAATAAGAATAATCATGGTTACGAACATTTTATCTAAAATTTAATCATAAGCTTTACATCAATGTGTAGAATAGCATTTCTTATTGCTATAGTATTTTCAAACTCTCATTATTATACTAAATTCAGGGCACTTTTTATATGTGCGTGTGTGTCAGAATTTAGTTTTTTAGTTATATATATAAATATATTTTTTGCTAAATTTAAAAGTCCAAATTTTTTATTATCATCTTGTACATATTTCAGAGCCTTCCCATTTACAAAACAGAATTTAAATTGCATGTTGACACTAATGACATTCAATTCTCACAGTTGTTATCTCCATTTTTAAATAAAAGCAACTGGCCTTGTGAAATTAAGTGACTTGCTCAGAATGCCCCAGCTTGTAAATGTTGCTACAGAACATTTTAAATCATGTTGCTCTTTATCATTTTTTCATTGGTTAGATTTGAGACTTAAAACCTCCAACAGTTTTCTTCAAATATTTGATGGACTCTCTCTTATGTGGCATAAAATTGGACATCTACTGAGTGGCCACCAGAGAGAGAACTAAACACCACTGGATGGCTGCTGTGGAGCAAATTGTATCTCCATGGAAAGAGAAAATTTGCTAGTGGTATGATTAATTTAAGGATCAGAAACAGACAACCTCATTAGGGACAGTTACAATGCTGGGAATTAAGACATTCCATTGCTCAAATTTGAATGGATATAAACTGATGTTTGTGGCAAGTGAAAAAAAATGGTTTAATAAAGCAAAAGTAGCACATATCAAAGTAATGAGAAATACATAAAAAATGTTAGATCATTGATTTCTATAATATATAAGAAATACATATGAATTTATATGAAAAACACTAATTTTAGTAAGAAAATGGGTAGCACACATGAACAGATTTTTCATAGAAAATGTGTAAATAGCAGGCTGAGTGTGGTGGCTCATGCCTGTAATCCCAGCACTTTGGGAGGCCAAGGCGGGCGGATCGTGAAGTTAGGAGATTGAGACCGTCCTGGCCAATACGGTAAAACCACGTCTACTAAAAACACAAAAATTAGGGCATGGTGGCACGTGCCTGTAATCCCAGCTACTTGGGAGGCTGAGGCAAGAGAATCATTTGAACCGGGGAGTCGGATGTTGCAGTGAGCCTGGACCACGCCTCTGCACTCCAGCCTGGCAACAGAGCAAGACTCCGTCTCAAAAGACACACACGCACACACACAAAACCACTATTATTTACATATAAATCCAAATCCAACAAAGTTAATTTCCATGTGCAATGTTGGCAAAAGTGACATTGAAATGAACATTTCCAAGCACTGTTTTGGGTCTAGATACCAGCAAAAACTTTCTAGATAGTACCTCAAAAATTTGTGTCAAATGTTTTTTAAAAGTTCAGATATTTTGATCCAATAATTTTCCCCCTAATAATCTATCCTAAGAAAAAACTCATAAAAATTAATAAAAATAAATGGAAGAAGATGTTCTTCTCAGGGTCACTTACAAAATGAAAAACACCCTAAGTAAACTTCCAAAATGTCCAACACACAGTAGGAAATCAGTTAAGTAAATTATACAATTAAAATAGGATACTGTTATTTAAAAACAAGTGTATATTGAAGTCTGTTTAATGACATAAAAAGTTTTCTATACTAGAAACACGAAGAGTCCAGGTAGTTTCCCTAGAGGGAACACAGCCCTTCTGACACCTGATATTAGCCCCATGAGACTCGTTTCAGGCTTCTGGCATCTTGTGAGAGAATAAATTTTTGTTATTTTAAGCCGCTTACTTTGTGGCAATAGCAGGAAACCAAGGAAGCACAATTTATAACAAAAAAAAAAGGTTTTCTATGATACCAAATAAAAAACAGGCCCAAACATTTCCTAGGAATTATGCCAGTCTTATTTTTTAGAACACACACACACACACGTACTGAAAGGTTGAACAAAAATATTAATTATAAATGTTTCCTGGTGGGAGAATCAGAAAAGGGCTTTTTGTAACCTTTGGTACTTTCCTAATAATCTACAAAAATCAATCATTACCTTTGAAATCATCAAAAATCCAGTATGGCTTAATAAAATACAGAATACTTTCCCAGTCATCTACAACAATCCATCATTACTTTTGAAATCATATAATATCCAATATGGCTTAAAAAAATACAGAATACATAAATAAAAATGTAAACTTAAAATGTTTAATGCCAAGAAATTTTTGAATTAACACACTGGATTAGTAGTCCAAAACATTATGCATCAGCCAAATTGATGACACTGGCCTTCCCAGTTGATCTTTTTAGGCTGAATCTACAGTAGACTCAGATTAGCCAATCACATTTTCTACCCCCTAGACTGGAGCAAAACTCTGATATCAATTTTTAAGTGTTTTATAGTTGTTCTTTTTTAATTTTCTGAACCTACAATGATGAAACCTACCGCATAACGGTAACAATCTGGAGGGTTTTCTGTGTTGCAGCAATTTCTCAGGAGATCTTTATACATTTGAACAACTCTTAAAAGCTGTGGTATAGACAAGTCTGGATGTCTCCTCGAGTATTCAAAATTAAACCTGCAATGTGTAAAATATTTTTGCATATTAGAAATTAGAGAAAGAGCAAAAAGTCCAATTCCACTATTTTGTAATCCAGTCAGATCTAATACTGACTCTGCTTTCAAAAGCTAACTTTCTCCTCTGTTTTGGTCACAGAGTAATTTAAGAGACCATTTTGGCTACTGAAGATCATTTTATAAAAGTTCTCTTTCATGGTATATTTTAAACTAACAGTGTTTTTACTTGGGAGAGAATTAGTAGAGTTATTTGGAACTAATTATTGGAATGATTTGATCCATAAAACATTGGAAATAATATATTGTGAAGTCATTATATTTGAAAATACATTCAGACTTCCAAGTTGGGATACTGGGAATATGGCTTCCTTTCACCCACAATGTGGTCTTGGTGAGAGACAGGGAGCAAGCTTTGCTCATTACTACATCCTGTCGCTTTCCGAATATTGGAGTGTTTACCCCTTCAGCTCCTAATTACTGGCAGTGGCTTCCAAATCCTCTGTCAAAGTCTTCAAGAGCGTAGGTGGGTGTGATTTGGGAAGAGAGAGGAACAAGGCTAACAGTTATTAAGCCCTTAGCAGGTGCTAGGCACTGGATCAAACTTTAGGCATAACAGATACAGATGTGCTTCCCGGATTCTATATTCACTTTCTCATTTCACTTCACTTAGTCCTCAAGATGCACACTATTTTACATCTGAGGAAATGAAGCCACAGACAAGTTAAGCACCTTCCTATTAATGGAAGGCATAAAATTTGATCCTAAGTTCCCTGGGATGTTTACTCCATTCTTTTTTTTACCAAGCTAACTCTTTTCTCAAGAGAGAGATGTCATCTCTAAGTATCTCCGCTGAGCTATTTACAGTCTTCATTTAAAAAAAATCTCATCTATTCATTTACAATAAGTTAAGATCTTCCATGCTTTGGTAGAGCAACACCTCATGACCAAGTAACTCTTTTCATTCTCATCCCACCCTTTTTTTTTCAGGATTTGACCTTCTTGATTAGTCTTGGTTTTTCTGATACCATCTATACAGCTTCCCATTCGCTTTTCAGTTCAATTTGTGAGATATATTCCCATATCCTATGGCAGTGGTGCTTAACCAGAGAATCAGGGCTCCTCTTAATATCTGATGTAAGCCATGGACTTCTTCTCAGGGGGGAAAACACACACACACACCTAAAAACATGTCTCAAAATGCTGTGAAGAAGGATCCCTGGAAGCTTACTCGAAGCTGGAGAAGCCACTGAAGAAAACCTCCAATAGATTTCTTCAAATATTTGGTGGACTATCTCTCATGTGGCATAAAATTGGACATCTACTGAGTGGCCATCAGAGAGAGAACTAAACACAAGTGGATGGCTGCTGTGGAGCAAATTGTATCTCCATAAAAAGAAAGAATTTGCTAGTGATATGATTAAATGCCTGAAATGTTCATGTTCAGACTCTACCTTAAAACAGTCAGCACTCTGACTCGGCTTGCTCTTTCATTTCTCTCCATGCTTCAAACACTTTTTATGTTGTAATAGTGATGATGATAAAAATGGCTTTTATCTATCAAACACATACGTCAGGAACCATCTATCATTTGTTTAATTGAACTTGATTTAACATCCACAACCATGGGAAGTCAGAGAGGAAAGTAGTTATAAGACCAGGAGTTTGGAGTCACACTGCTTGCATTTGAATCCTGGCTGTACCACATGTGTGACTTTGGGTAAGTAACTTAACTTCTCTATGCCTGTTTTATTACCTGAAAAGTAAATATTATAAAAGTATACTATCAGAGAGTTGTTTTGAAAATTTCGTTGCTAGAAGATGATAAGCACTTAAAATTTAGCAAAGTATTTAATAAACATTAGCGGTTATTATGTCCTAGATTTCAAGCCAGATTCCCTTCCAGAGCTCCAGGTTCACATATAAAATTATCTCCTGATAGTCCCAATTACTTGTTCTACTGGCACCTCAAAGTCAATGTGCTCAAACTTAAACATCTTATCTTTCTCACAAAACCTGCTGTTTTTTCACCTTGAATGGGAAAACTACCTACCCAGTTATCCAAGCCCCAAAATGGAATTTTCTCCAGATGAAATTTCTAAAAACTAAAAGCGATTTTGTCCTTCCTTATTCTTCCAAGAAAACCATTCAGTGGCATCCCATTACTTAGCATGTCTGCATGACCTGGCCCTACCTGTCTCTCACCATCCTGATCTCTCACTGCAGATACCCTGCTCACAGCCGTATACACACCAAACCATTATATGCTTCACTTCATGCTCTACCTTCTCTATCTAGATTGCCAAAATTTCTTCAAGCACCACTTCCCTATTAAGCCTTTTCAGGATCCCCATATACAACTGACCATTATTCTTCTATTTCCCCACATTACCTAGAACAGGGTGCTATCAGAAATAAAATAACATTTTTTGCACTTATTTAGTTATATCTGTCTCTTCTCACTTCATACTCTCTATAGATGAAGGCTTCCTGAAGATAAAAACCCAGTGAAGTTCCTGGATTATATTACATTGCCATAACTTTAAATGAATAAGTTTTTTCTTTTTTTTTTTTGTTTGTTTGTTTGAGACAGAGTCTTGCTTTGTCGCCCAGGCTGGAGTGCAGTGGCGCGATCTCGGCTCACAGCAACCTCCGCCTCCCCAACTCAAGCAATTCTCTGCCTCAGCCTCCCAGGTAGCTGGGATTCCAGATGAATAAGTATTCTTATACACATTTTATATATGACAAAAAAAGCGCAGAGAGGTTAACTTGTCCCAGTGGCTGAGCAGAACTCAAATATAGTCCCTGTGGCTCCAAGTTCACTAGTCTTCCCCTTAACTGCTGTAGGTGGCATAGCATCGCAGTTAAGCATGCAACTTGTTAGGCCAGGCTTTCTGGAGTCAAATTCTTACTCTGTCACTTTTTAGCTGTGAATCTGAACAATTCTCTTCATTATATCTCAGCTGGCTCATCTGAAAAATTGGGAGAAACTGTACTTATTTTGTATAATTGCTGTAAGAATTAAAATAGTTAAACTGCATAAAGTATATAGTCCCATGCCTGGCACATATTAAGTGCTCAGTAAATGCTAGCCATTAGTTTAATAATACAATTGTTTTTTCTTAAAATTATGTGAAAACACTGTAGTCTATAGTCATGATTTTTAAAAATTATATGATACCTAGTGAAATAAATGGTACCGTTTCCTTCCACCTAAATTAGCCAACATAAGTCAAATCTTATGAGTTTCTTTCTGTTTGCCTTATAAATTCAATAAAGAGTTATATTACTCAGCAAAGAAGGTGTCCGGGTCAGCATCTCGTTCTTGACACACATTTTCACTATCAGTAAATTTTGCTTCTCTTAGAGATAAATCCTTTGGTCTGTCATCTTTACTCGAGTTAATTATGCACTGGTCACGCTCTGGTATTTTCCTTTCACAGCACTCTTTGATTTTACTGGAGAAAGCATCTTGCTTTGAACAAATATGGTTCATAATCTTGCTCTGTACCAAATAAGAATGAGAGATCATTTTACATTCAAAATTTCTTCAGGGCTGGGTTTTATTCCATAATAGAATGATGGCATGCACAGCCAGTCATTTCATCAACTAATTTGATAGATAATATTCATTTAAATTTTGGATTTACTTAATGCACATGAAGTTTTACAATAAAACTTTATTTCTCAGGATTTAAGATGATGTAATTATTTTAAAATAGCCTCTACTACACATTTGCATCCATTATCAAGCATTAGTCTTTTAAATAACCCTCCTACACTGACACATTGACATCTTATATTCTAAATGTCATTTCTTTTCCATGAGAGTCCACCTGTGCTTTCAGTGGAGACCACTGAAAAGACATGTTACTATAATATCTATAATCCTGGTCTTCTCTTGTAGCCAAGCACATGGCAAAAACTCAATAAATATTTGATAAGTGAATGAAAGAATGACAAGTGAATGAACTACAGCAACAATCAGATGATGATTCATCAAATATAAGAAGCTATTTCATTCATGGTATCATTTCCTAATGTAGATCATTCTCTAATGGATACCATTCATTTGAAGCTGTTCAGGTTAGCAAATATTGTTCAAGTATAAAACTTTACTCTGTCCCCATCCCTACCCTTTACGCAGTTCTAACCTCTACATGAGAGTTGGGAATTAGAAAGAGGGTGGGGTTATCTTATTTATACATTAGTTGAATAATTTTTAAAAACTGATCTGGGCCCTTCCAGACTCTAGAATGAGACTGCTCATTATCTCCACTCTCTACTCCATCACCACTTGAACTATGTTGAGTTCCAGCAACACACCACACTATTTCCAGCCATCATTACTTTACTCAAACTATTTCCACTGACTGGAATCTTATGGCGAACCCAGAGGATAAGGAGTAAGATGAAGCTCATGACTGAGGTAAAAAAAAAATGAAATGGGGATTGGCACCATGTTTCCATCAAGCCACATAGAACTGCAAAGTCAATCTTCAAAAAGACATTTGCATCTCATCTAATGCCATCATTGTTCTAGCAAAGCATCTCTTATTCTTTGAGAAGTTACTTCTATTTTTCAGTTAACTGTAATGCTGTTCCTCTTGTTTCTCCAGAAAGACATTAAAAAGAAGGAAATTTGAGCCATAATCCCTTAATCTCAGCCTCAAATTCTGCAGAAAATCTATAATTATATCCTAATTCAATATATTAGATTTTACATTACAGAACTTACATCACCATGAACAATCAAGCAATACAAAAATAAATCACAAAAGAGATTGCTTTAACTTGGGTACAGTTAGAAACAAAAATAATTATTGGGAGCATCTGTTGTTCATTGCTTGAAATAACCAATTCTCAATACCCTAAAATTCAAGTTATTTAATTGACATGCTATCTTCACTGTGAGCCTAAAAGTGGAATCTCTTTCTTTCTTCCTTTCTTTCTTTTTCTTTCTTTCTCTCTCTCTCCTTTCCTTCCTTCCTTTCTTCCTTTCCCTCTTTCTTTTCTTTCTTTCTTTATTTCTTTCTTTCTTTTCTTTTATTCTTTCTTCTTTCTTTCTTTTAAACAAGGTCTCATTCTGTTGCCAAGGCTGTTGGGATTATACCTCACTGTACTGTATCCTCGAACTCCTGGACTCAAGTAAGCCTCCCTTCTTAGTTTCCTGAGTTCTAAGTAGCTGTGATTATAGGTGCAAGCTATCATACACTTATTTTTTTAATAAAATGTTATTACCTTTGAATGCATGAACAATTTTTTAACTTTAAGTTCTGGGATAGATGTGCAGAAAATGCAGGTTACATGGGTATACATGTGCCATAGTGCTTTGCTGCACCTATCAATCTGTCACCTAGATTTTAAGCCCCCCATGCATTAGCTATTTGTCCTGTTGCTCTCCCTTCACCCCCCTAACCCAACAGGCCCAGGCATATATTGCTCCCCTCCCTGCGTCCATATGTTCTCAGTATTCAACTTCCACTTATGAGTGACAACAGAAAGCATGAACAATTAAAACTATGCCAAAAATATTTGTACTAATATATTTCCTTGGAGAATCACTTTAAAGGTTTCCAGAGGCTAGGGATTGAGGAGATGTTGGTTAAAGGACACAGAATTTTATTTAGACAGAAGAAATATATTCAAGAGATCCATTGTATATCATGATGACTCAATGATGAGTTCATACCACTATATTGTATACTTTAAAATTTCTAAGATTTGGAGTATTCTCACCATAAAAAAATAAGTATGTGAGGTAATGCATATCTTAGTTTGACTTAAACATTCCACAATATATGTATACATTAATATATATGCTTATATATAATGATATATATACATACACACACACACACACACACACACACACACACATATATATATATATATATATTGTGTTGTGTACCATGAGAATATACACTTTTTAATTGTCCATTAAAGGCAGGAAAGGAAAGGGAAAGTGGAAGTTTAGGAAAGGGAAAAGGGAGGAGAAGGGAAAAGGGAAGAGAGAAGATCAGGGAAAGGGAAGCAAAAGATAAAGGGAAAGGAAAAGTTACATTAATGTATCCACTTATTTGGAAAGGCTATACCTGAATAGCATAAGGAAGCTCAGGGAAATCAACTCTTAAAAACATAATGATAACAGGTAATTCCCTGAGCTTCACTATAGGTTCCTAACGTCTCTGAAAGAGGACTTATAATGTAAGAGAAAACTACAGTCTGAAAGTTTTGAAAATTTTGAAATTCCTGAAGTTTTACATCAAAAAATTTTGCCATATAGTATACAATCTGCTGAGTAATCTTTAAAACTTCCAAGTATAAAAAATTTCAAAGATTTATTTGTAAAAATTTTATATTTTATTTTAGGTTATCATTCAAAAGTTACTTCACATTCTGATTTCATTGTGGCAAAGTAATCACACATCAGGGCAACTTGAGGACAAAAAAAATATGGTTGCCAAAAATCACTATATTAACTTGGTTTTAAAGAATATTTACCATGTGACGGATGCAATGCACAACATCCCCTTCACAGCATTCATCATAGTTGGAAGAAACATCTTCTATGAGAGAAATAAGTTCCTTAAATTCAATCTTGGGGAATTTTTGACTGAGTATAGCAATATTTCTGGAAAGAGAATTGACAAACCACAAAAATAATTTGAACAGCAAGTAGAACAAGTGGGAGTAATTTGCTAACACCATATGAATGGCTCCAAAGAGCATTGCCACTATTGTTGTTGTTTTTATAGAAGTCTTTAGCAAACAGTTGGTGCACAGCCTACATGATCACTTTGAAAATCTTAGGCTGATATTTTAAGACCCCCAAAGTCCTGGATGTGAGCAAAAAAAAAAAACAACCTGAGAGGTGTGCTTTCTTCCATAATTTTTATATCAAGACATGCTGTGTAAGGCCACCACTTCCTACTGTAAGTTCATGGTAGCCACAGATAATTCAACTTGAAATCTCAAAATTTTTCTCAAGACATTACCCTAATTGCCACTACTAATCGATTAGAGTGAGCATTAGAGATAAAATTTATCTTTGCAGGCTGTCTCCTCATTGCTAAAGTCAAAGGCCAGTGGGTGAATTATTTCTAAAACATGTGTGAGTTTCGAAATCCTGGTTTGAAACTCTCAAACCAGTTTCAGATTCCCAATTAACCTAAATATATCTCAGACACAGCCACCACTCTCTTTTGGGTCTCCCCATCTCCCAAAACTTCTCTCATCTTGACCTAATGTCCTGGTTCTGAGCTATCCAAGTAGGCTCAGACCCACCTCAAAGACCCTGGGCACTAGTAAGAATATAAATTAAAAGTCATCAACCATTTAACAAAAATGGGACACGGGCAAGGAAATGTAAGCAGAGA
The DNA here is from genome assembly GCA_004027715.1 of Plecturocebus donacophilus. NCBI lineage: Eukaryota > Metazoa > Chordata > Mammalia > Primates > Pitheciidae > Plecturocebus > Plecturocebus donacophilus. The sequence continues at coordinate 14,300 of PVKP010029886.1, read as the reverse complement.
CAAGATATATAGTATAAAACTCACATAGAGTTAATTATTTTGGTTCCAAATTTCAAAAGTGCCCCACAAACATTGTTTTGATAAGAAGAAAATGCTTTTAAATACTGCATGACAGGTACTGCCTGAAGAAGAAAGACAAAATTCTTTTGAAACAATAGCAAAATCTCACTATTCTCTTATTTTTTAGTCACATTTCATTCAAACTATTACAAAGTTTGTTCAGAGAAAGAAGATCTACAGGATTTTTATTTCAGTTGACACACATATTAAAGAAATATGCACTTATGGCATATCACAAAGGCAAGACCAGTCTTCCAGATGATTGAATTGCACTTGGTAGAAAGGTGCATAGTGTTCCCTTGGTGAGACAGCATGTTATGAGCTTGGCCATCTCTACTGAGATTATTCCATTTCATTTGTAGTCAAAAGACTAGAAATTGTTAAAGATAAAAAGTAAAATGTTATCTTTTACCCAGGGCATTCACTCACCAAGGCTTCCTTTCAATTTACAAAGAAAACAAAGTCAGAAGAGAGACCCTGGAAATGACTGACTATCTTTCAAGAGTCTCAGGTAAAGAGAATATTTACATCAGCACCTGGTGACCAATGGTTTGAAAATCATTGAATATGACAAGAGAACATCATATATGGTAAGCAAGCCTTTTGCTGTAAGATAAGTCAGTGTCTGGATCTGTGGTACTGAGTGATTCCTTATCCTCTTCATGAAGCAAATGCGGTACCCACTCTTGTTTGAAAGCAGTTGACTTTGTTTTGTTCTTCACAACATGATTTAGCCACATCCCCAAAATGAGCAGCAACAGTTAGAAGTGTAGGGGCGAAGACAAACGGGTTCCTTCTGGCAACTTCATACACAAAGCTATAAAAAAATAAAAATGAAAAGAGAGAGAAGGGAAAGGGAGAAACAGGAAAGCAATAAATGTAGACAAGAGAAGGGAGGGTAAGATGGGAAGGAAAAGAAAAGATAGAAAGAGACAAGAAAAGCAAGTTGTAAAACAAGGTAAAAGGAAGAAAGGTTTCCCATTATAGAAAACTTCAATATAAGGCAGCATTATCCAGTTCCTCAGAAGAGTCCTTTGAAGTCCTTGTCATTGAAATTGCTCACTCCAAAGAAAGAATGATGATTGCAGTTCTAATCCTAAATACTGAGCTGTGGCTATTCTTTTTCCATCCACATGCTACTAGCTGGTCAGCAGTTCTCTTTTCAATGTTCAAAGAACAGGTATCTATATACATGCTATTTGAGATTCAGGGGTTCTGTTTACTTTTGTTCAGATAAACTTGTGATTTAGATTTCAAGGTGCATACCAACCTTCCAGAAAAAGTCTCTGCTTCTACAATGACTGCACTATTAAAAAACAGATATTTTGCTAAACATCCTGTAATCGAGTGTCTGCCTGAGGGGAAAGCTGCAACTTCCCACTGGGAAGAGTATATTATTTCCTCCACTGCGTATCCTAGCAATTTAACACAATGCACACACCTCTACTCTAGGACTCACCAATTAGAAGATACAATTTATTAATATAAGGGTCTTGTAGGCAGGGTCTGTATCTTGATCATAGTTATATCCTGAACACTGAGCACAGAATCTGGCACACAGTATATTTTGAATGAATGAAACGATCAATCAATTAATGAACCCAGCCATATTTCTTTGAGGTAGGTATTAGATTCAGCCTAAGAATAATTCTTCAATTGGATCATTTTTTACTAATATTAAACTTACTGATTTAGAAAGGATTCTTTGTTACTTTTAAAAGCCTGGCATTTCTCTTCAGGATCCAGGGTAGGGAAAGGAGGTAGAAATCCCACATCAGCTTTCTTGTTATAGAGGAAACAGAGTCTTCTCTCAGCATCAACCTTACCGCAGCAGTGTGAAAAATTATGCTTTCGTGGCAGCCCCTCCATAGCACATATTGCTTCCTGTAAAATATCATTCTATACAACAGAGAGGAAAAGGACACTTTTTAGTCATGGTAAAGTAAAGCTTCTGTACTCTATGAGAAAACACAATGAACAATTTTCCCACCACTACCAGCTGAGCTGCTTCTCCTTCTCCTTCTGTTCTTCTCCTTCTCCTTCTCCTTCTGTTCTTCTCCTTCTCTTTCTTCTTTGGAATGGGTCTTGATATGTCGTGCAGGCTAGATTTGAATTCCTTGGCTCAAGTGATCCTCCAGCCAAAGCCTCCTAAAGAGCTGGGACTGCAGGTGTGCCCCATTAAAGCATCTTTACCCAAACCCTTGACAACCATCCTGCATTTTCAGAATCTTTGTTCATGTATCTTATCACAAGACACTTTAACCTCTTACTCTTACCTTGCTGCCTACATTTCCCCTCTACCAGGCTTTTCTATCCATCTCCCAAGGTGGACATGCTGGCATGTTAATGTATTGGTAGAATGTTTAGAAGTGGTGTTTAGTTGTAGTTTTTTTTGAGATGCAGATGGTGATTCTACTTGGAGGAGATCCAGAAAAGGGATGTGACAATAGAATACATATTGAGAGAAGCAGCTAAGGAGGATATCTCTGTACTTTCACATGTATTTTCAGGCAATGGCTTCCTCCTCTGCCTGTATATACAGGGCACACCGTATACATACTGCAAATGTACAGCAAGCTCCTTCTGTGCATCATAATACAGAATTATTATCTTTCCTGAGGAAAGTACCTTGTTCTAAATACCAATATTAGGCAAAACAAAAATACTGTGCACAGAATATCTTTTATTTCCTATTTTCAAGCCAGAAATTAACTCAGTGTTGTGCAAATAATCTTGTGTGCTTAAGAAACACAAGCAATTGGCTGGGCTCAGTGGCTCATGCCTTTAATCCCAACACTTTGGGAGGCCAAGGTGGGAGGATAACTTGAGGTTGGGAGTTCAAGACCAGCCTGGCCAACATGGCAAAACCCCATTTCTACTAAAAATACAAAAAATTAGCTGGGCATGGTAGTGCATGCCTCTAATCCCAGCTATCTGGGAGGCTGAGGCATGAGAATTGCTTGAACCCAGGAGGTGGAGTGAGCTGAGATTACCACTGCACTCCAGCTTAGGTGACAGAGCAAGACTCAGTCTCAAAAAGAAAAAAAAAAAAAAACATAAAGAAAAGAAAAAAGGAAAAGAAACACAAGCAATTTACTTACAGGTAATTTTGAACACTTTGGGAGCATGCTGTTAGCCATACAGCTGTCTTTGTATTCTACCATGTCTTTAACCAGCTTTTCCATTTCTTCAAATGTCGCTTCCTGAACATACTGAGCAAAGGTAATGATGGTGCTGCAACAGTTCACATGGGGCATACAAAGATCAATTGCAGAGTTTCTATTTATGGCCAAGAAAAGTCATAGGAAAATCCTGAATAGCCTCAGGAAATCATCTATTGTGATGGCTATAAATTTTACAACTTGAGGCTTTGCCTGAATTTTATAATTAATGTTGTCTTTACTACTTGGATATGGTTTATATTTAGTTAAATTACTTTTGAGAAACATTAACATTTATGGAATGTATCTGATTATTTAAAAATCCATCATCAAAAAGTATCTAGCACAACTCACATGTATTCAACATTCTCTTCTATAAATTTCTGAGTGATATTGAAGTTATCTGAAAAGCAAGAATATTTAGGTTATTACATAGCATGGTTTTCTAATATTTTTCAAATAAATATGCATGGCATTTAAGTGTATAAAATACAAAATAGACCACTGATGACAGGAGATCATTTTGCATATTTAACAAGAAATAAGTCATATGTACAAAACAGGAAATGCTAATCACTGTTGATTATGTATTCAAGAAATATTTGCTAAATTGAATTGACCTAAATAAATCTTAATCTGACTAGACTTTAAATTTGCCATTGACGGCTCCCCAGATAGAAATGTCAAATACATTATCATGCTAAATGTCTATCATTTATGACTAGAGAAGTGATATGAAAGGTAACTAATGGATGATGCAATGCCATTACAGAGCCTGAGGAGCTGGGCCCTAGGAAGCAATCAACAATGACTAAAATGTCTCCCCTTGACATCAGGTTCCTAAGCACTCTTTAGTGGAAGTTACTCATGCATGTAACAATAATCTAATTTAGAATGAGATTAAGTTGGAAATGCTTTATGAATCCTGGGTGAGAAAGAAAAAGTATTATAGGAGGAGTGACATATGAGTTGAGCATGTAAAATAAGAGATTCAGCTACCAGAAAAATGAAGAACTCTCTCTGTCTGCATGGAGCGAGAATGATGTGAGTAAAAGCATTAAGGTAAGAAATCTTGAGAATTATTTAGGGAAAGTCAATCTATTTTGATGAGAAAGTGGGTCATAAAGAGAAATAATGGGACCTAGAATAGAAAGTGCCTGGGTCCAGATTATAGGGGTCTTGCATATAAAGAGGAGAGTGGGCTTCATTTGGAAGGCATGGAGAGCCCTGGAAAATGTTTATATAGGATAGAAATCTGATCACTTCTGTACACTAAGAAATACGAGTCAGGTAGTGGTTTGTCTAATGTCATGGAACTTTCCACAGTGCCTGACAAATAGAAAAAGGTAAGAAATAAATTGTCAAATAAATGGACAGAAGAAGGGTGCATAGGACAAAGAAAGAAGACCATAGGAGACTTTTGCAACTGTGACACTGAGAAATCAGAAAGATCTAAATTTTGGTAGGAGTAATGAAAAGGAAAAGGAAAATTGGATACAAAATATGATAAAGAGGGAAAAATCAAGACCTTGAAACAGGTTGTTACAAAGGAAAAAGAGCAGGAAAACAAAAATGACCACTCTTCAAGCCTGTCTCACTAGCAGGTATTTTAGGGGCATACCAAATTGAGTAAGACACTATCCATGCCTTCAGGGCCACTACCACACTCAGGGTATGTTTGTTAAGTCAAAGAAAGGAATTCCTTCTAGGCCAAATGATTAGAAAAAGATGGCTCCTCTAGACAGATGAGGTTCAAAATATTCCCCTTTGGATGGAAGAAATAAAAAAAGTCATCCTTTCCTCCAGACTGAGATGGCCTTTGACAGGCTCAGGATAAATGTTCAAACTGCACAGTTAATGCAGGAACTAGGTTCTGCATTCCGTAAAGATATAGTTGGGAAACATGTTGGACAACTGAGGGTTCCAGAAAAAAATCCCAGTTTACACCTACTGTTCCACTGTTACCATAATTGCAAGAAATACCAATATTAAAATCTAAATTGTGTCTCCCAGCAACACTTTCTGTCCTGTCATAGACTGCTGATCATTTTTCAGATGTGACAACTGTTTCTTCATAGAGACTTGGTAATATGACCATCAAAGTACAAATTCTGAAAAGGTTAGTTTTGGACAACTGGTTAGTCTATATAAATCAGTGAGAGGGTTAAAAAAAAAAAAAAAAAAAGCAAGTCAAGAATTAACTTGAAAGAAAACAAAATTTTAAAAATAGAAATTATCCTAACTGGTCATGCTTTAGCTGATATCCAAATAAATTTCTTACCTAGATCCTGAAGTTCTGTGGGCACCATTAGGGATTCAGTCATAAAAAACAAGAAAAAAATAAAACCTATAAGTTTTAATTGTTTCATCTTTTTAGAAACCACATTTACAAAAGAAAATAATGTTGTTGAGGAAATCAAGTTTTTATATTCTTTCACATTATCAGTAAAATTGTAACCTATTTAATCTATTTCTGAAATACTGAGTACTTGATATGTTTTTGATCACTCTGCAGAATTTCTTGCTAATTATTACCCAGAAAAAAATTATCTTTGTATTTAACTGGAAAAATCTATTGAGTTGGAACAAAAGTCCACGGCTAAGTAGGCACAATACCTAATCAAATAAACAACTGGAAAAAAAATAAGTTATTGCAAATGTTAAAGAAAAAAGGCTAGAACAGATAAAATCCAGCAAGCTATCATATGCATATATATCCAAAGGAAGTAAAATCACTATCTCAAAGATATAAATATATATATATCTACCATGTACCCACAAAAATTAAAAATAAAAAATTAAGAAGATATACTGCACTCCCACGTTTATTACTGCATTATTCAAAATAGCCAAGATATGAAAACAACCTGTCAGTCAATGTATAAATAAATAAATAAACAAACCACAATGAATTATTATTTAATCTTTAAAAGGAAGGAAATTGTGCCATATGAGACAACATGAATGAATCTGGAGGACATCATGTTAAGTGAAATAAATCAGACACAGAAAGAACACTGTATAATCCTACTTATGTGTGGAATCCAAATATCAAACTAGAAACTGCATAAAATGGTGGTTATCAAGGGCAGGAGGTAGAGGAAATGGGGAGATGCTGGTCAAAGGGTTCAAAGTTTCAGTTGTTAGAATGAGTAAGTTCGAATGTGCATATAGCTAATAATACTGTATTGTATACTTAGAATATGCTAAGACACTAGCTCTTAAGTATTTACACTGTCTTAAAAGAAAAAAATAGGTAACTGGCTGGGTGTGGTGGCTCACACCTGTAATGCTAGCACTTTGTGAAGCTGAGGTGGGTAGATCTCTTGAGGTTAGGAGTTCCAGACCATTCCGGGACCAACACAGCAAAACCCTTTCTCTACAAAAATTAGAGAAAAAAAATTAGCTAGGAGTGGTGATGTGCACTCAGCTACCTAGGTGGCTGAAGCACAAGAATCACTTAAACCCGGGAGGCAGAGGTTGCAGGGAACCGAGATCACGAACTGCACTCCAGTCTGGGCAACAGAGCGAGACTCTGTCTCAAAAAAATAAATAAATAAAGTAACTATGTCAAGAGATGGATATGTTGATTAACTTTACTGTAGTACTCAAGTCACTATGTATGTGTATTCAGAACATCACGTTGCACACTTTAAATATATATATTTTTACTAACTTTTTTTTTTTTTTTGAGACAGAGTCTCACTCTGTTGCCCAGGCTGGAGTGCAGTGGTGCAATTTCGGCTCACTGCAACTTGCCCCTCCCGAGTTCAAGCAATATTCCTGGCTCTGCCTCCTGAGTATCTGGGATTACAGACACACACCATCACTAGGCTAATTTTTGTATTTTTAGTAGAGACAAGGTTTCACCACGTTGGTCAGGCTGGTCTCAAACTCCTGACCTCAAAATCTGCCAGCTTCAGCCTCCCAAAGTGCTGCGATTACAGGTGTGAGCCACCATGCCCAGCTTTAAAGGAAAGAGTTTTTTAAAAAGCAATGGAAGCCAATGAGACAATGTGACAAAACAAATAATTACTGGAACATATTATAATACATCATTTTTTTATTAATGAATCTATGCCAATACAAAATTTAAATAAAAAATGGGGAAAAGGAAAGCTCTTCTCTGCAGAAGAATGCCAACAAATCAATCTAGTAAGAAACAAAGCATAAACATTTGTAATCACCATACTTATAGCTGATTTAGGCCAGTTTCATGAATGGATGATAAAGTCATTGGTGAAAAATTATTAAGCAATATCATATTTATACTTTCAAAATATCACTTCACAGGTTACTTATTAATTCCAAAGGGCAAAAGACACATTTGCAGGTGAATACATAAATAATGATATAGTCACTCTATGGATTATTATTTACCTTTAAAACTAATGAATATTAAAAATATGTAATATCGGGAAATATTTACTAAATGACTTTTGGTAAAAGAGTAGAATGTAAAATTTTATATGTTATGTGTAGAAAATGGCAGAGTGAACAGATTCACTAAACCAAAGAAAGGGAGGGAGAGAGATAAGAGAGAAACAGAAAGGGAGATTGAGAGATTGATTTTGTCTCCAAACAGAATTATGCAACTGTATGGTCAGTATCTTTGGTTGCAGCTGGTGAACAGTCCTAATTGTGCTGATCTCTCATTGTTGCCTCTGTTCTAACTGGCTTTTTGTCAGACGAGTAAAAAGACAAAACTGTTGCTAACTATATTCAATACTAGTCAGAGATTCATTCACTTTTCATTTTCTTCTCAGATATGTTACTTCTTATTTCAAATTACTGGTTCACATCTGGCAAGTAGAAAATAGCTCTAATTCATCCATTTCACAAATTTAGTCCTCCCTACCATTAATAAGCATGAGATATTTTTATGGCCATATGAAGTGAAATAGCCGTCTGTGCTGACTTAGAAACTAAAAGTATCTAAGCTAATTTTCTTCCTGGTTATTTTATATTTGCCTCAAATGATCTAATTACTGACTCCTTCATTAATGAGTAATGTATTTTGAAATTTTCTCCTGTAAATACACCAAACAAATTTTGCTTCATCAATATAAATGCACACATATACTTTCAGATACTGAAGAAAGAAAAACAGAGAGGAAGGCAGTAGTATATGAAAAGCTTGAGAAAATCCTGGAAACTATAAAACAGACGGAATTAAATTAGTGGAGAAAATAGATAAGAGGGAACTTCAACTCTAACCTTGGGAGATGACATCAATTCTTCCCAAGAGCACGCCAGAACTGTTTCAAATCTAAATAATATAAAGAGCAGATATGGACCATGGGGAAATAATCCGGAGAAGAAGCTAAAATGTTACATTCTGAACAGCTGAATTAGAACAGGACATTACTTCCTTTTCTCTCTTGCTACCACCACACACAAATATATAACTTACTTGGGTAACAATGTTTGATATCTTTTACATCTAGGTCAAAATCCAAAAATGACTCTTTCTTAGTTTAGATTTCTCAAAAGCAGACCTCTAGGGAAAGACTTGTGCTTTATTTGGAAGGCAATTGGAGGAGGCACAGTGAGGAAGGACCAAAAAGGGAGGAAAGCAACCAATAATTCAAGTGTTAATGAGAACAGTAATAGTGTAGGCAACTGGAGCATAAGCCTGTTCAGAACTATGTGGGAAGTGGAAGATGCCCTAGAATCATCCTGACGGAGGACTGAGAGGCTGGGCCATCATTCCATTGACTAAAGAGTACATAGGCAAGAATAATAATCAAGACTAATCAGATACACATGAGCAAGAAAAATAATTCAGGGGAAAAAAAGAAAGCTATTGAGGCACGAGGCTGTGCAAAGCAGCACTGTCAGATAAAACACATTCTAAAAACATCATAATAGTTAAAACAGTGTGATGACATTGGCAATATGCAGATACAACAAAATGAATGTCTGAAATTTGATCCAAATTTTAGCCTGTCTGTACAATAATATATTTCTGAAAAAATCAGAAATCCAAATGTAGAAAATTTTAAAAAGGGAGAGATTATAAAAGTATTACAAGAAACACAAGTGATAAGGGGGGAAGCTTTCCTAATTATAATGCAAAATAAATTCAACTGCATAAAAAAATTTTAATACTTTGCATGAAGACGTAGCTCATCAAGACATCCTACTAGACACAGTCAGGTGGAATAGCTGCCACTGAGGGACTGAGATGACTGGCACACCCCTAACAGATCTTCAGGAGGAAGGTGCTGAGAGCAGACAGAGGAAAGACACAGAAGCTGGGCTGAAGTGAGAGGAAGTTAAGAACCTGCATGGGGTTGTCGTGCACTGGGGTTCACTCCCATTTCCCAACAACTCTAGGGGAATGGGTGAGTTGAACTGGCAAGGAACAACCTGCTTTCACCACAGGCCTCAGGAATCCTGACACAGGAGACCCCTCAACCAGCATGGACACTCAAGTTGGTAGAAAGAGCTGCTTAGAGAAGTGGTAGGAATAGCACAGCAATCTCTTTGGCCTACACACCAGCACAACAGCCAATGTGTAGGCCAAAGGGATTGGTACAGAGGCATCTGTAATAGAACACAGCAAAAGATGCCCAGCCCCTCAGGCTTCACTTGCACCCATAGGAGACTTTAGCCCTAGGGGAACTATAGGACCTGAACTATACAGGGTGGTCTTGCCCACCGGACAAGGATGGTCTGATCTGAGCACTCCTTGGTCTGCTGGGCAAGCTCCAGTGCCCTGGGGCCCACATCATAGCTCCTGAACTGGCAAACCATGCCTAACTGGCAGAAAGCTCCAGCAGGACAGCCACCATGGCCATGCAGCAGCCTGTCTGCTCCGTTTCCACATTGTGGCATCCCTCAGACACACAGCAACCCCCCCAATTCCCACCTGCACCACTTTGCAGGCACATGTGCACACAGGTAGGTTTTGCCTCCCCAGCTCTGCAAGTGTGCGTGTGCATGCGCCCTGTCTTGCCACTGCTGCAGTGGGGAAATGCACTTCATCCCCTCTCCTCCCACCAAATGGACATTGCAGTTGGAACGTTGGTGGACAGAGCCAGATGGCACTGCACCCTCCAGCACCCTTCCCTTGCACAAACACAGCCACAGGAGTGAAACTAGGCACAGAGAATAGTAGACTCTCCTCTACTCTCAGCAATCACCCCTGCCTGTGGCTCATAGAGAGCACAAACAGAACTGCACCTACCAGTGCCCTGCCTTCCTACCAACACCACCACCAGTGGGACCATGTGCACAGTAAGCATCAGGGGTCCTCCACCCTCCCCATGCCATCCTGCTTCTGTCACTGTGGTGAATGCCCACATCCTCCTATAGCTGACAAGTGTGCACCCCACTATGCTGACATGTTGCTGCTGGCACAAATGAATTAAGACAGATCCTAGACCAGACACAGTGGCTCAAGCCTATAATCCCAGCACTTTGGGAGGCCAAGGGCAGATCGTCTGAGGTCAGGAGTTCAAGATCAGCCTGGCCAGCCTGGTGAAAACTCCATTTCTACTAAAAATGCAAAAAAAAAAAAAATAGCCAGGTGTAGTGGCCCGTGCCTGTAATTCCAGCTACTTGGGAGGGCCAGAGAGTCACTTGAACTTGAGGGGTGAAGGTTGCAGTGAGCCAAGATCATGCCACTGCACTCCCGCCTGGGTGACAGGGTGAGACTCTGTCTCAAAAAAAAAAAGAAAAAGAAAAAAGAAAAGAAAAGACAGATCCTGATGCCATCACACTACAAACCACTTTATGCTGCTGGCACACGTGAATTAAGACAGATCCTGATGCCACTACACTACAAAACACTTTGGCTGACACTTGATCACTTGATGTGGTTTGGTTCTGTGTCCTCACCCAAACCTTACCTTGAATTTTAATCCCTATAATATTCGCATGTCAAGAGGGTGAAGTAGAGGGGTACCAGGTGGTGGTAATTGGACCATGGAGGTGGTTTCCCCATGCTGTTCTTATGATAATGAGTGAGTCTTTCATGAGATCTGATGGTTTTATAAGTGTCTGGCATTTACCCTGTTTGTACTCACTCTTTCCTGCTGCCCTGTGACGAACGTACCTGCTAACTCCTTTGCCTTCTACCATGATTGTAAGTTTCCTGAGGCCTCCCCAGCCATGTGGAACTGTGAGGCAATTTAACCTCCTTCCTTAATAAATTACCCAGTCTCAGGAATTACTTCATAGCAGTGTGAGAATGGACTAATACAGTAAATTGGTACTGCCGAGAGTGGGGTGCTGCTATAAAAATACCCAAAAATGTGGAAGTGACTTTGGAACTGGGTAACAGGTAGTGGGTAGGACAGTTTGAAGGGCTCAGAAGAAGACAGGAAGATGTGGGAAAGTTTGGAACTTCATAGAGACTGGTTGAATGGCTTTGACCAAAATGCTGATAGTGACATGGAAAATGAAGTCTAGGCTGAGGTAGTCTCAGATGGAGATGAAAAACTTCCTGAGAACTCAAAAAACAGTGACTCTTGTTATGCTTTAGCAAACAGACTGATGGCATTTTGCCCCTGCCTTAGAGATCAATGGAACTTGAACATGAGAGAGAGAATTTAGGGTATCTGGCAGAAGAAATTTCTAAGCAGCAAAGCATTCAAGAGGTGACAGAGCATAAAAGTTTTGAAAATTTGCAACCTGATGATATGGTAGAAAAAAAAAAAAAAACATTTTCTGAGATGAAATTTAAGCCAGCTGCAGAAATTTGCATAAGTAATGAAGGGCTGAATCTTAATTGCCCAAACAATGGGAAAATGTCTCCAGGGCATGTCAGAGACCTTCCTGGCAGTTCTTCTCATCACAGTCCCAGAGGCTTAGGAGGGAAAAATGGTTTCATGGGCTGGGTCCAGGGCCTGTCTGCTGTGTGTAGCCTCAGGATTTGGTGCCCTACTTCCCAGTTACTCCAGCCATGGCTAAAAGGGGCCAATATACATCTCATGTCATTGCTTTGAGGGGGTAAGCCTCAAGCCTTGGCACCTTCCATGTGGTGTTGGTCCTGTGAGTACACAGAAGTCAAACATTGAGGTTTGGGAACCTCCACCTAAATTTCAGAGGAGTATGAAATGCCTGAATGTCCAAGAAAAAAATTGCTGCAGGGGTGGAGCCCACATGGAGAACCTCTTACAGGGCAGTGCTGAAGGAAAATGTGGAGCTGGAGCCACCACTCAGAGTCCCCACTGGGGCACTGCCTAGTGGAGCTATGAGAATAGGGCCACCAACCTTCAGATTGCAGAATGGTAGATCCACCAACAACCTGCACTGTATACCTGGAAAAGCCACAGACACTCAATACCAGCCCATGAAAGCAGCCAGGAGGGGAGCTGTACTCTGTAAAGCCACCGAGGTAAAGCTTCTCAAGGCCATGGGAGCTTACCTCTTGCATCAGCATGACTTGGATGTGAGACATGGAGTCAAAGGAGATCATTTTGGAACTTTAGGGTTTAACGAATGCCCTACTGGATTTTGGACTTGCATGAGACCTTTAGCCCCTTTGTTTTGGCCTATTTCTCCCATTTGGAATGGCTATATTTACCCAATGCCTATACATAGCCCTTTGTATCTAAAAAGCAACTAACTTGCTTTTGATTTTACAGGCTCATAAATGGAAGGAACTTACATTGTATCAGATAAGACTTTGAGCTTGGACTTTTGCATTAATGCTGGGATAAGTTAAGACTTTGGGAGACTTCTGGAAGGACATGGTTATGTTTTGAAATATAAGGACTGGAGATTTTGGAGGGACCAGGGACAGAATGATATGATTTGGCTCTGTGTCCCCACCAAAATTTCACCTTGAATTGTAATCCCTATAATCTCCATGTGTCAAGGGCAGGACTAGGTGGAGGTAATTGAATCTTGGGGGTGGTTTTCTCCATTCTTTCTTGGGATAAGAAGTGAGTCTCACAAAATCTGATGGCTTCATTTAGGCATCTGGCATTTTCCCAGCTTGCACTCATTTCATCCTGCCACCCTGTGAAAAAGGTGCCCGCTTCTTTGCCTTTCACCATGATTGGGGCCTCCCCAGCCATGCAGAACTGTGAATCAATTAAACCTCTTTCCTTTATAAATTATTCAGTCTTTGGTATTTTTTCATAGCAGTGTGAGAAGGGAGTAAGACACCACCCATATGAATGCAGTGAACATCAGTCCAGAAGCACCTCAGCCCTTCACAGCACAATTGATTCCTTACCTTGAAGATCCAGAGAATGAAGTCAGGGCCTGATACAAATCCCCCAGAATTAGAGCACACAGTCCAGGAGTTTGGAACTGAGTGTTGCCCCCCTAAAATCTTCCATAAATGAAGCAAGTCAGCTGAACCTACTTTATGCCACAATCAAACCCTCAAGGTCATCAAACAGGATAACAGAAGAAAGAAACCCAAGCAAAAGTCAGAACTTCAAAGATTGAAGAACCACCACCCTACAAAGATAAGAAAGAACCTGCACAAGAACTCTAACAATTAAAATACCCGGAGGGCCTTCTTTCCTCCAAACGACTGCACTATCTCTCCACCAAGTGTTCTGAACTGGGCAGAGATGGCAAAAATAGCAGAAATAGGATTCAGAATATGAATAGAAAGAAAGATCATTGAGATGCAAGAGATGTTGAAACTCAATCCAACAAAACTATGAAGCATAATAAAATGATACTGGAGCTGACAGACAAAATAGCCAGTATAGAAAAGAATGTAACTGCCTTTATAAAGCTGAAAACTGTCTGGTAGGGGAATTTCTGGCCCCATCCCCCAGCCATGTGGAAAGAGCCCGACTCCTGATAAGGAAAGCCCTTCCCCCGCAAGGAGGCCACATGGAAAGTGCTTAACTTCCTTATGTAACTCAGCACAACGTCCCCGGCTGAAGGAACTCCAGCACCCTTCCTCCGCCTAGCAACCACCTAACCAATCACCACCTGCCCCTTCAGCTCCCGCCCAGCAGACTTCCTGCCTAGAACCTGGCCAATCACCATCTGCCTTATTAGCTCTCCCCTAACTTCCTGCCCACTAAACTTCCCATCCGGCGAACTCCCCGCCCGGCAACCGGGACTAACCAATCATCACCCGCCACCTCTGCTCTCCCA